>JANJXV010001725.1:0-83173 GCA_024803745.1 Megascapheus bottae | reverse complement strand
ATTGTGAACTCAGAATGGAGGTGTGTGAAGTCACAGAATGGAGGTGTGTGAAGTCATAGAATGGAGGTTTGTGAACTCACAGAATGGAGGTGTGTTAATTCATAGAATGGAGGTGTGTGAAGTCATAGGATCGAGGTGTGTGAAGTCACACAGTGGAGGTGTGTGAAGTCACAGAATTTAGGTGTGTGAAGTCACAGAATGGAGGTGTGTGAAGTCACAGAATTTAGGTGTGTGAAGTCACAGAATGGAGGTGTGTGAACTCAGAATGTAGGTGTGTGAAGCCACAGAATGGAGGTGTGTGAAGTCAGAGAATGGAAGTGTGTGAAGTCATAGAAAGGAGGTGTGTGAACTCAGAATGTAGGTGTGTGAAGCCACAGAATGGAGGTGTGTGAAGTCATAGAATGGAAGTGTGTGAAGTCATAGAAAGGAGGTGTGTGAACTCAGAATGGAGGTGTGTGAAGTCACAGAATGGAGGTTTGTGAAGTCATAGAATGGAGGTGTGTGAAGTCAGAGAATGGATGTTTCTGAAGTAAGTATGAAGGTGTGTGAAGTCAAAGAATGGAGGTGTGTGAAGTCAAATTGGAGGTGTGTGAACTCATAGAATGGAGGTGTGTGAACTCATAGAATGGAGGTTTGTGAAGTAATGGAATGGCGGTGTGAAGTCAAAGAATGGAGGTGTGTGAAGTCAGAATGGAGGTGTGTGAAGTCAGAATGGAGGGGTGTGAAGTCAGAATGGAGGTGTGTGAAGTCACAGAATGGAGGTGTGTGAAGTCATAGAATGGACGTGTGTGAAATCATAGAATGAAGGTGTGTGAAGTCAGAATGGAGGTGTGTCAAGTCATAAAATGGATGTGTGTGAACTCATAGAATGGAGGTGTGTGAAGTTAAAATGGAGTTGTGTGAAGTCATAGAATGGTGGTTTTTGATGTCAACGAATGGAGGTGTGTGAAGTCACAGAATGGAGGTGTGTGAACTCAGAATGGAGGTGTGTGAACTCAGAATGTAGGTGTGTGAAGCCACAGAATGGAGGTGTGTGAAGTCATAGAATGGAAGTGTGTGAAGTCATAGAAAGGAGGTGTGTGAACTCAGAAAGTAGGTGTGTGAAGCCACAGAATGGAGGTGTGTGAAGTCATAGAATGGAGGTGTGTGAAGTCATAGAAAGGAGGTGTGTGAACTCAGAATGGAGGTGTGTGAAGTCACAGAATGGAGGTGTGTGAAGTCAAAGAATGGAGGTGTGTGAAGTCAAATTGGAGGTGTGTGAACTCATAGAATGGAGGTGTGTGAACTCATAGAATGGAGGTTTGTGAAGTAATGGAATGGCGGTGTGAAGTCAAAGAATGGAGGTGTGTGAAGTGAAACAATAGAGGTGTGTGAAGTCACAGAATGGATGTGTGTGAAGTCGCAGATTGGAAGTGTGTGAAGTCAAAACGGAGGTGTGTGAAGTCACAGAATGGAGGTGTGTGAAGTCAGAGAATGGAGGTTTGTGAAGTCACAAAGGTGGTGTGTGAAGTCACAGAATGGAGGTGTGTGAATTCATAGAATGGAGCTGTGTGAAGTCAGAATGGAGGTATGTGAAGTCAGAATGGAGGGGTGTGAAGTCAGAATGGAGGTGTGTGAAGTCACCGAATGGAGGTGTGTGAAGTCATAGAATGGAGGTGTGTGAAATCATAGAATGAAGGTGTGTGAAGTCAGAATGGAGGTGTGTCAAGTCACAGAATTGAGGTGTGTGAAGTCAGAAAATGGAGGTGTGTGAAGTCAGAATGAAGGTGTGTGAAGTCACAGAAAGGAGGTGTGTGAAGTCAAAGAATGGATGTTTGTGAAGTAAGAATGAAGGTGTTTGAAGTCATAGAATGGAGGTGTGTGAAGTCACAGAATGGAGGTGTGTGAAGTCACAGAATGGAGGTGTGTGAAGTCATAGAATGGAGGTTTGTGAACTCACAGAATGGAGGTGTGTTAATTCATAGAATGGAGGTGTGTGAAGTCATGGGATCGAGGTGTGTGAAGTCACAGAATGGAGGTGTGTGAAGTCACAGAATGGAGGTGTGTGAAGTCATAGAATTGAGGTGTGTGAAGTCATAGAATGGAGGTGTGTGAAGTCATAGAATGGAGGTGTGTGAAGTCACAGAATGGAGGTGTGTGAAGTCAGAATGGAGGTGTGTGAAGTCACAGAAAGGAGGTGTGTGAAGTCACAGAATGGATGTTTGTGAAGTAAGAATGAAGGTGTTTGAAGTCATAGAATGGAGGTGTGTGAAGTCAGAAAATGGAGGTGTGTGAAGTCAGAATGAAGGTGTGTGAAGTCACAGAAAGGAGGTGTGTCAAGTCACAGAATGGATGTTTGTGAAGTAAGAATGAAGGTGTTTGAAGTCATAGAATGGAGGGATGTGAAGTCACAGAATGGAGGCTTGTGAAGTCATAGAATGGAGGTGTGTGAAGTCAGAGAATGGATGTTTCTGAAGTAAGAATGAAGGTGTGTGAAGTCATAGAATGGAGGTGTGTGAAGTCAAATTGGAGGTGTTTGAACTCATAGAATGGAGGTGTGTGAACTCAGAGAATGGAGGTTTGTGAAGTAATGAAATGGCGGTGTGTGAAGTCAAAGAATGAAGGTGTGTGAAGTGAAACAATAGAGGTGTGTGAAGTCACAGAATGGAGGTGTGTGAAGTCACAGATTGGAAGTGTGTGAAGTCAAAACGGAGGTGTGTGAAGTCACAGAATGGAGGTGTGTGAAGTCAGAGAATGGAGGTGTGTGAAGTCAAAAAGGTGGTGTGTGAAGTCACAGAATGGACGTGTGTGAATTCATAGAATGGAGCTGTGTGAAGTCAGAATGGAGGTGTGTGAAGTCAGAATGGAGGGGTGTGAAGTCAGAATGGAGGTGTGTGAAGTCTCCGAATGGAGGTGTGTGAAGTCATAGAATGGAGGTGTGTGAAATCATAGAATGAAGGTGTGTGAAGTCAGAATGGAGGTGTGTCAAGTCACAGAATTGAGGTGTGTGAAGTCAGAAAATGGAGGTGTGTGAAGTCAGAATGAAGGTGTTTGAAGTCACAGAAAGGAGGTGTGTGAAGTCACAGAAGGGATGTTTGTGAAGTAAGAATGAAGGTGTTTGAAGTCATAGAATGGAGGTGTGTGAAGTCACAGAATGGAGGTGTGTGAAGTCACAGAATGGAGCTGTGGGAAGTCATAGAATGCAGGTTTGTGAACTCACAGAATAGAGGTGTGTTAATTCATAGAATGGAGGTGTGTGAAGTCATAGGATCGAGGTGTGTGAAGTCACAGAATGGAGGTGTGTGAAGTCACAGAATGGAGGTGTGTGAAGTCACAGAATGGATGTGTGTGAACTCAGAATGTAGTTGTGTGAAGCCACAGAATGGAGGTGTGTGAAGTCATAGAATGGAAGTGTGTGAAGTCATAGAAAGGAGGTGTGTGAACTCAGAATGGAGGTGTGTGAAGTCACAGAATGGAGGTTTGTGGAGGCATAGAATGGAGGTGTGTTAAGTCAGAGAATGGATGTTTCTGAAGTAAGAATGAAGGTGTGTGAAGTCATAGAATGGAGGTGTGTGAAGTCAAATTGGAGGTGTGTGAACTCATAGAATGGAGGTGTGTGAACTCATAGAATGGAGGTTTGTGAAGTAATGGAATGGCGGTGTGTGAAGTCAAAGAATGGAGATGTGTGAAGTGAAACAATAGAGGTGTGTTAAGTCACAGAATGGAGGTGTGTGAAGTCACAGATTGGAAGTGTGTGAAGTCAAAACGCAGGTGTGTGAAGTCACAGAATGGAGGTGTGTGAAGTCAGAGAATGGAGGTGTGTGAAGTCAAAAAGGTGGTGTGTGAAGTCACAGAATGGAGGTGTGTGAAGTCAGAATGGAGGGGTGTGAAGTCAGAATGGAGGTGTGTGAAGTCACAGAATGGAGGTGTGTGAAGTCATAGAATGGAGGTGTGTGAAATCATAGAATGAAGGTGTGTGAAGTCAGAATGGAGGTGTGTCAAGTCACAGAATTGCGGTGTGTGAAGTTAGAAAATGGAGGTGTGTGAAGTCAGAATGAAGGTGTGTGAAGTCACAGAAAGGAGTTGTGTCAAGTCACAGAATGGATGTTTGTGAAGTAAGAATGAAGGTGTTTGAAGTCATAGAATGGAGGTGTGTGAAGTCACAGAATGGAGGTGTGTGAAGTCATAGAATGGAGGTGTGTGAAGTCATAGAATTGAGGTGAGTGAAATCATAGAATGGAGGTGTGTGAAGTCACAGAATGGAGGTGTGTGAAGTCAGAATGGAGGTGTGTGAAGTCATAGACTGAGGTGGGTGAAGTCATAGAAAGGAGGTGTGGGAAGTCATAGAATGGAGGAGTGTGAAGTCATAGAGTGGAGGTGAGTGAAGTCACAGATTCGAGGTCTGTGATGTCATAGAATGGAGGTGTGTGAAGTCAGAATGGAGATGTGTGAAATCATAGAATGAAGATGTGTGAACTCAGAGAATGGAGTTGTGTGACGTCACAATGGAAGAGTGTGAAGTCATAGAATGGAGGTGTGAGAAGTCACAGAATGGAGGTGTGTGAAGTCATAAAATGAAGGTGTGTGAAGTCAGAATGGAGGTGTGTGAAGTCACAGAATGGAGGTGTGTGAACTCAGAATGGAGGTGTGTGAGGTCATACATGGAGGTGTGTGAAGTCATAGTTTGGAGGTGTGTGAAATCACAGAATGGAGTTTTGTGAAGTCATAGAATGGATGTGTGTGAAGTCATACAATGGTGTTTTTTGATGTCAACGAATGGAGGTGTGTGAAGTCATAGAATGGAGGTGTGTGAAGTCCGATTGGAGGTGTGTGAAATCACAGAATGGAGGTGTGTCAACTCAGTAATGAGGTGTGTGAAGTCATAGAATGGAGGTGTGTGAAGTCATAGAATGGAGGTGTGTGAAATCATAGAATGGAGGTGTGTGAAGTCAAAGAATTGAGGTGTGTGAAGTCAGAATGGAGGTGTGTGAAGTCAGAATGGAGGTGTGTGAAGTCATAGAATGGAAGTGTGTGAAGTCATAGAATGGAGGTCTGTGAACTCAGAATGGGGGTTTGTGAAGTCATAGAATGGAGGTGTGTGAACTCATAGAATGGAGGTTTGTGAAGTAATGGAATGGCGGTGTGTGAAGTCAAAGAGTGGAGGTGTGTGAAGTGAAACAATAGAGGTGTGTGAAGTCACAGAATGGAGGTGTGTGAAGTCACAGATTGGAAGTGTGTGAAGTCAAAACGGAGGTGTGTGAAGTCACAGAATGGAGGTGTGTGAAGTCAGAGAATGGAGGTGTGTGAAGTCAAAAAGGTGGTGTGTGAAGTCACAGAATGGAGGTGTGTGAAGTCAGAATGGAGGGGTGTGAAGTCAGAATGGAGGTGTGTGAAGTCACAGAATGGAGGTGTGTGAAGTCATAGAATGGAGTTGTGTGAAATCATAGAATGAAGGTGTGTGAAGTCAGAATGGAGGTGTGTCAAGTCACAGAATTGAGGTGTGTGAAGTCAAAAAATGGAGGTGTGTGAAGTCAGAATGAAGGTGTGTGAAGTCAAAGAAAGGAGGTGTGTCAAGTCACAGAATGGATGTTTGTGAAGTATGAACGAAGGTGTTTGAAGTCATAGAATGGAGGTGTGTGAAGTCACAGAATGGAGGTGTGTGAAGTCATAGAATGGAGGTGTGTGAAGTCATAGAATTGAGGTGTGTGAAGTCATAGAATGGAGGTGTGTGAAGTCACAGAATGGAGGTGTGTGAAGTCACAGAATGGAGGTGTGTGAAGTCAGAATGGAGGTGTGTGAAGTCACAGAAAGGAGGTGTGTGAAGTCACAGAATGGATGTTTGTGAAGTAAGAATGAAGGTGTTTGAAGTCATAGAATGGAGGTGTGTGAAGTCAGAAAATGGAGGTGTGTGAAGTCAGAATGAAGGTGTGTGAAGTCACAGAAAGGAGGTGTGTCAAGTCACAGAATGGATGTTTGTGAAGTAAGAATGAAGGTGTTTGAAGTCATAGAATGGAGGGATGTGAAGTCACAGAATGGAGGCTTGTGAAGTCATAGAATGGAGGTGTGTGAAGTCAGAGAATGGATGTTTCTGAAGTAAGAATGAAGGTGTGTGAAGTCATAGAATGGAGGTGTGTGAAGTCAAATTGGAGGTGTTTGAACTCATAGAATGGAGGTGTGTGAACTCAGAGAATGGAGGTTTGTGAAGTAATGAAATGGCGGTGTGTGAAGTCAAAGAATGAAGGTGTGTGAAGTGAAACAATAGAGGTGTGTGAAGTCACAGAATGGAGGTGTGTGAAGTCACAGATTGGAAGTGTGTGAAGTCAAAACGGAGGTGTGTGAAGTCACAGAATGGAGGTGTGTGAAGTCAGAGAATGGAGGTGTGTGAAGTCAAAAAGGTGGTGTGTGAAGTCACAGAATGGACGTGTGTGAATTCATAGAATGGAGCTGTGTGAAGTCAGAATGGAGGTGTGTGAAGTCAGAATGGAGGGGTGTGAAGTCAGAATGGAGGTGTGTGAAGTCTCCGAATGGAGGTGTGTGAAGTCATAGAATGGAGGTGTGTGAAATCATAGAATGAAGGTGTGTGAAGTCAGAATGGAGGTGTGTCAAGTCACAGAATTGAGGTGTGTGAAGTCAGAAAATGGAGGTGTGTGAAGTCAGAATGAAGGTGTTTGAAGTCACAGAAAGGAGGTGTGTGAAGTCACAGAAGGGATGTTTGTGAAGTAAGAATGAAGGTGTTTGAAGTCATAGAATGGAGGTGTGTGAAGTCACAGAATGGAGGTGTGTGAAGTCACAGAATGGAGCTGTGGGAAGTCATAGAATGCAGGTTTGTGAACTCACAGAATAGAGGTGTGTTAATTCATAGAATGGAGGTGTGTGAAGTCATAGGATCGAGGTGTGTGAAGTCACAGAATGGAGGTGTGTGAAGTCACAGAATGGAGGTGTGTGAAGTCACAGAATGGAGGTGTGTGAACTCAGAATGTAGGTGTGTGAAGCCACAGAATGGAGGTGTGTGAAGTCATAGAATGGAAGTGTGTGAAGTCATAGAAAGGAGGTGTGTGAACTCAGAATGGAGGTGTGTGAAGTCACAGAATGGAGGTTTGTGGAGGCATAGAATGGAGGTGTGTTAAGTCAGAGAATGGATGTTTCTGAAGTAAGAATGAAGGTGTGTGAAGTCATAGAATGGAGGTGTGTGAAGTCAAATTGGAGGTGTGTGAACTCATAGAATGGAGGTGTGTGAACTCATAGAATGGAGGTTTGTGAAGTAATGGAATGGCGGTGTGTGAAGTCAAAGAATGGAGATGTGTGAAGTGAAACAATAGAGGTGTGTTAAGTCACAGAATGGAGGTGTGTGAAGTCACAGATTGGAAGTGTGTGAAGTCAAAACGGAGGTGTGTGAAGTCACAGAATGGAGGTGTGTGAAGTCAGAGAATGGAGGTGTGTGAAGTCAAAAAGGTGGTGTGTGAAGTCACAGAATGGAGGTGTGTGAAGTCAGAATGGAGGGGTGTGAAGTCAGAATGGAGGTGTGTGAAGTCACAGAATGGAGGTGTGTGAAGTCATAGAATGGAGGTGTGTGAAATCATAGAATGAAGGTGTGTGAAGTCAGAATGGAGGTGTGTCAAGTCACAGAATTGCGGTGTGTGAAGTTAGAAAATGGAGGTGTGTGAAGTCAGAATGAAGGTGTGTGAAGTCACAGAAAGGAGTTGTGTCAAGTCACAGAATGGATGTTTGTGAAGTAAGAATGAAGGTGTTTGAAGTCATAGAATGGAGGTGTGTGAAGTCACAGAATGGAGGTGTGTGAAGTCATAGAATGGAGGTGTGTGAAGTCATAGAATTGAGGTGAGTGAAATCATAGAATGGAGGTGTGTGAAGTCACAGAATGGAGGTGTGTGAAGTCAGAATGGAGGTGTGTGAAGTCATAGACTGAGGTGGGTGAAGTCATAGAAAGGAGGTGTGGGAAGTCATAGAATGGAGGAGTGTGAAGTCATAGAGTGGAGGTGAGTGAAGTCACAGATTCGAGGTCTGTGATGTCATAGAATGGAGGTGTGTGAAGTCAGAATGGAGGTGTGTGAAATCATAGAATGAAGATGTGTGAACTCAGAGAATGGAGTTGTGTGACGTCACAATGGAAGAGTGTGAAGTCATAGAATGGAGGTGTGAGAAGTCACAGAATGGAGGTGTGTGAAGTCATAAAATGAAGGTGTGTGAAGTCAGAATGGAGGTGTGTGAAGTCACAGAATGGAGGTGTGTGAACTCAGAATGGAGGTGTGTGAGGTCATACATGGAGGTGTGTGAAGTCATAGTTTGGAGGTGTGTGAAATCACAGAATGGAGTTTTGTGAAGTCATAGAATGGATGTGTGTGAAGTCATACAATGGTGTTTTTTGATGTCAACGAATGGAGGTGTGTGAAGTCATAGAATGGAGGTGTGTGAAGTCCGATTGGAGGTGTGTGAAATCACAGAATGGAGGTGTGTCAACTCAGTAATGAGGTGTGTGAAGTCATAGAATGGAGGTGTGTGAAGTCATAGAATGGAGGTGTGTGAAATCATAGAATGGAGGTGTGTGAAGTCAAAGAATTGAGGTGTGTGAAGTCAGAATGGAGGTGTGTGAAGTCAGAATGGAGGTGTGTGAAGTCATAGAATGGAAGTGTGTGAAGTCATAGAATGGAGGTCTGTGAACTCAGAATGGGGGTTTGTGAAGTCATAGAATGGAGGTGTGTGAACTCATAGAATGGAGGTTTGTGAAGTAATGGAATGGCGGTGTGTGAAGTCAAAGAGTGGAGGTGTGTGAAGTGAAACAATAGAGGTGTGTGAAGTCACAGAATGGAGGTGTGTGAAGTCACAGATTGGAAGTGTGTGAAGTCAAAACGGAGGTGTGTGAAGTCACAGAATGGAGGTGTGTGAAGTCAGAGAATGGAGGTGTGTGAAGTCAAAAAGGTGGTGTGTGAAGTCACAGAATGGAGGTGTGTGAAGTCAGAATGGAGGGGTGTGAAGTCAGAATGGAGGTGTGTGAAGTCACAGAATGGAGGTGTGTGAAGTCATAGAATGGAGTTGTGTGAAATCATAGAATGAAGGTGTGTGAAGTCAGAATGGAGGTGTGTCAAGTCACAGAATTGAGGTGTGTGAAGTCAAAAAATGGAGGTGTGTGAAGTCAGAATGAAGGTGTGTGAAGTCAAAGAAAGGAGGTGTGTCAAGTCACAGAATGGATGTTTGTGAAGTATGAACGAAGGTGTTTGAAGTCATAGAATGGAGGTGTGTGAAGTCACAGAATGGAGGTGTGTGAAGTCATAGAATGGAGGTGTGTGAAGTCATAGAATTGAGGTGTGTGAAGTCATAGAATGGAGGTGTGTGAAGTCACAGAATGGAGGTGTGTGAAGTCAGAATGGAGGTGTGTGAAGTCATAGACTGAGGTGGGTGAAGTCATAGAAAGGAGGTGTGGGAAGTCATAGAATTTAGGTGTGTGAAGTCACAAAATGGAGCTGTGTGAAGTCATAGAATGGAGGTGTGTGAAGTCATAGAATGGAGGTGTGTGAAGTCAGAATGGAGGTGTGTGAAATCATAGAATGGAGATGTGTGAACTCAGAGAATGGAGTTGTGTGACGTCACAATGGAAGAGTGTGAAGTCATAGAATGGAGGTGTGAGAAGTCACAGAATGTAGGTGTGTGAAGTCATAAAATGAAGGTGTGTGAAGTCAAAATGGAGGTGTGTGAAGTCACAGAATGGAGGTGTGTGAACTCAGAATGGAGGTGTGTGAAGTCATACATGGAGGTGTGTGAAGTCATAGTTTGGAGGTGTGTGAAATCACAGAATGGAGTTTTGTGAAGTCACAGAATGGAGCTGTGTGAAGTCAGAACGGAGGTGTGTGAAGTCATAGAATGGAGGTGTGTGAAGTCAGAATGGAGGTGTGTGAACTCATAGAATGGAGGTGTGTGAAGTCACAATGGAGGTGTGTGAAGTCATAGAATTTAGGTGTGTGAAGTCACAAAATGGAGCTGTGTGAAGTCATAGAATGGAGGTGTGTGAAGTCATAGAATGGAGGTGTGTGAACTCATAGAATGGAGGTGTGTGAACTCATAGAATGGAGGTGTGTGAAGTCACAGAATGGAGGTGTGTGATGTCATAGAATGGAAGTGTGTGAAATCATAGAATGGAGGTGTGTGAAGTCACAGAATGAAGGTGTGTGAAGTCAGAATGGAGGTGTGTGAAGTCAGAATGGAGGTGAGTGAAGTCATAGAATGGAGGTGTGTGAAGTCATAGAATGGAGGTCTGTGAACTCAGAATGGAGGTTTGTGAAGTCATAGAATGGAGGATTGTGAACTCAGAATGGAGGTGTGTGAAGTCACAGAATGGAGGTGTGTGAAGTCATAGAATGGAGGTTTGTGAACTCACAGAATGGAGGTGTGTTAATTCATAGAATGGAGGTGTGTGAAGTCATAGGATCGAGGTGTGTGAAGTCACACAGTGGAGGTGTGTGAAGTCACAGAATTTAGGTGTGTGAAGTCACAGAATGGAGGTGTGTGAAGTCACAGAATTTAGGTGTGTGAAGTCACAGAATGGAGGTGTGTGAACTCAGAATGTAGGTGTGTGAAGCCACAGAATGGAGGTGTGTGAAGTCAGAGAATGGAAGTGTGTGAAGTCATAGAAAGGAGGTGTGTGAACTCAGAATGTAGGTGTGTGAAGCCACAGAATGGAGGTGCGTGAAGTCATAGAATGGAAGTGTGTGAAGTCATAGAAAGGAGGTGTGTGAACTCAGAATGGAGGTGTGTGAAGTCACAGAATGGAGGTTTGTGAAGTCATAGAATGGAGGTGTGTGAAGTCAGAGAATGGATGTTTCTGAAGTAAGTATGAAGGTGTGTGAAGTCAAAGAATGGAGGTGTGTGAAGTCAAATTGGAGGTGTGTGAACTCATAGAATGGAGGTGTGTGAACTCATAGAATGGAGGTTTGTGAAGTAATGGAATGGCGGGGTGAAGTCAAAGAATGGAGGTGTGTGAAGTCAGAATGGAGGTGTGTGAAGTCAGAATGGAGGGGTGTGAAGTCAGAATGGAGGTGTGTGAAGTCACAGAATGGAGGTGTGTGAAGTCATAGAATGGACGTGTGTGAAATCATAGAATGAAGGTGTGTGAAGTCAGAATGGAGGTGTGTCAAGTCATAAAATGGATGTGTGTGAACTCATAGAATGGAGGTGTGTGAAGTTAAAATGGAGTTGTGTGAAGTCATAGAATGGTGGTTTTTGATGTCAACGAATGAAGGTGTGTGAAGTCACAGAATGGAGGTGTGTGAACTCAGAATGGAGGTGTGTGAACTCAGAATGTAGGTGTGTGAAGCCACAGAATGGAGGTGTGTGAAGTCAGAGAATGGAAGTGTGTGAAGTCATAGAAAGGAGGTGTGTGAACTCAGAATGTAGGTGTGTGAAGCCACAGAATGGAGGTGTGTGAAGTCATAGAATGGAAGTGTGTGAAGTCATAGAAAGGAGGTGTGTGAACCCAGAATGTAGGTGTGTGAAGCCACAGAATGGAGGTGTGTGAAGTCATAGAATGGAGGTGTGTGAAGTCATAGAAAGGAGGTGTGTGAACTCAGAATGGAGGTGTGTGAAGTCACAGAATGGAGGTGTGTGAAGTCAAAGAATGGAGGTGTGTGAAGTCAAATTGGAGGTGTGTGAACTCATAGAATGGAGGTGTGTGAACTCATAGAATGGAGGTTTGTGAAGTAATGGAATGGCGGTGTGAAGTCAAAGAATGGAGGTGTGTGAAGTGAAACAATAGAGGTGTGTGAAGTCACAGAATGGATGTGTGTGAAGTCGCAGATTGGAAGTGTATGAAGTCAAAACGGAGGTGTGTGAAGTCACAGAATGGAGGTGTGTGAAGTCAGAGAATGGAGGTTTGTGAAGTCACAAAGGTGGTGTGTGAAGTCACAGAATGGAGGTGTGTGAATTCATAGAATGGAGCTGTGTGAAGTCAGAATGGAGGTATGTGAAGTCAGAATGGAGGGGTGTGAAGTCAGAATGGAGGTGTGTGAAGTCACCGAATGGAGGTGTGTGAAGTCATAGAATGGAGGTGTGTGAAATCATAGAATGAAGGTGTGTGAAGTCAGAATGGAGGTGTGTCAAGTCACAGAATTGAGGTGTGTGAAGTCAGAAAATGGAGGTGTGTGAAGTCAGAATGAAGGTGTGTGAAGTCACAGAAAGGAGGTGTGTGAAGTCAAAGAATGGATGTTTGTGAAGTAAGAATGAAGGTGTTTGAAGTCATAGAATGGAGGTGTGTGAAGTCACAGAATGGAGGTGTGTGAAGTCACAGAATGGAGGTGTGTGAAGTCATAGAATGGAGGTTTGTGAACTCACAGAATGGAGGTGTGTTAATTCATAGAATGGAGGTGTGTGAAGTCATGGGATCGAGGTGTGTGAAGTCACAGAATGGAGGTGTGTGAAGTCACAGAATGGAGGTGTGTGAAGTCATAGAATTGAGGTGTGTGAAGTCATAGAATGGAGGTGTGTGAAGTCATAGAATGGAGGTGTGTGAAGTCACAGAATGGAGGTGTGTGAAGTCAGAATGGAGGAGTGTGAAGTCACAGAAAGGAGGTGTGTGAAGTCACAGAATGGATGTTTGTGAAGTAAGAATGAAGGTGTTTGAAGTCATAGAATGGAGGTGTGTGAAGTCAGAAAATGGAGGTGTGTGAAGTCAGAATGAAGGTGTGTGAAGTCACAGAAAGGAGGTGTGTCAAGTCACAAAATGGATGTTTGTGAAGTAAGAATGAAGGTGTTTGAAGTCATAGAATGGAGGTGTGTGAAGTCACAGAATGGAGGTGTGTGAAGTCATAGAATGGAGGTGTGTGAAGTCATAGAATTGAGGTGTGTGAAGTCATAGAATGGAGGTGTGTGAAGTCACAGAATGGAGGTGTGTGAAGTCAGAATGGAGGTGTGTGAAGTCATAGACTGAGGTGGGTGAAGTCATAGAAAGGAGGTGTGGGAAGTCATAGAATGGAGGAGTGTGAAGTCATAGAGTGGAGGTGAGTGAAGTCACAGATTCGAGGTCTGTGATGTCATAGAATGGAGGTGTGTGAAGTCAGAATGGAGGTGTGTGAAATCATAGAATGGAGAAGTGTGAACTCGGAGAATGGAGTTGTGTGACGTCACCATGGAAGAGTGTGAAGTCATAGAATGGAGGTGTGAGAAGTCACAGAATGGAGGTGTGTGAAGTCATAAAATGAAGGTGTGTGAAGTCAGAATGGAGGTGTGTGAAGTCACAGAATGGAGGTGTGTGAACTCAGAATGGAGGTGTGTGAAGTCATACATGGAGGTGTGTGAAGTCATAGTATGGAGGTGTGTGAAATCACAGAATGGAGTTTTGTGAAGTCACAGAATGGAGCTGTGTGAAGTCAGAACCGAGGTGTGTGACGTCATAGAACGGAGGTGTATGAAGTCAGAATGGAGGTGTGTGAACTCATAGAATGGAGGTGTGTGAACTCATAGAATGGAGGTTTGTGAAGTAATGGAATGGCGGTGTGAAGTCAAAGAATGGAGGTGTGTGAAGTGAAAAAATAGAGGTGTGTGAAGTCAGAATGGAGGTGTGTGAAGTCACAGAATTGAGGTGTGTGAAGTCACAGAATGGAGGTGTTTGAAGTCAGAATGAAGGTGTGTGAAATCACATAATGGAGGTGTGTGAAGTCACAGAATGGATGTTTGTGAACTAAGAATGAAGGTTTTTGAAGTCATAGAGTGGAGGTGTGTGAAGTCACAGAATGGAGGTGTGTGAAGTCATAGAATGGAGGTTTGTGAAGTCATAGAATTGAGGTGTGTAAAGTCATAGAATGGAGGTGTGTGAAGTCATAAAATGGAGGTGTGTGAACTCATAGAATGGAGGTGTGTGAAGTTAAAATGGAGTTGTGTGAAGTCATAGAATGGTGGTTTTTGATGTCAACGAATGGAGGTGTGTGAAGTCACAGAGTGGAGGTGTGTGAACTCAGAATGTAGGTGTGCGAAGCCACAGAATGGAGGTGTGTGAAGTCATAGAATGGAAGTGTGTGAAGTCATAGAAAGGAGGTGTGTGAACTCAGAATGTAGGTGTGTGAAGCCACAGAATGGAGGTGTGTGAAGTCATAGAATGGAAGTGTGTGAAGTCATAGAAAGGAGGTGTGTGAACTCAGAATGGAGGTGTGTGAAGTCACAGAATGGAGGCTTGTGAAGTCATAGAATGGAGGTGTGTGAAGTCAGAGAATGGATGTTTCTGAAGTAAGAATGAAGGTGTGTGAAGTCAT
Source organism: Megascapheus bottae (assembly GCA_024803745.1). Lineage (NCBI taxonomy): Eukaryota > Metazoa > Chordata > Mammalia > Rodentia > Geomyidae > Megascapheus > Megascapheus bottae. The sequence goes on along the minus strand of JANJXV010001725.1, from coordinate 68,945 downwards.
AGAATGGAGGTGTGTGAAGTCAAATTGGAGGTGTGTGAACTCATAGAATGGAGGTGTGTGAACTCAGAGAATGGAGGTTTGTGAAGTAATGAAATGGCGGTGTGTGAAGTCAAAGAATGAAGGTGTGTGAAGTGAAGCAATAGAGGTGTGTGAAGTCACAGAATGGAGGTGTGTGAAGTCACAGATTGGAAGTGTGTGAAGTCAAAACGGAGGTGTGTGAAGTCACAGAATGGAGGTGTGTGAAGTCAGAGAATGGAGGTGTGTGAAGTCAAAAAGGTGGTGTGTGAAGTCACAGAATGCACGTGTGTGAATTCATAGAATGGAGCTGTGTGAAGTCAGAATGGAGGTGTGTGAAGTCAGAATGGAGGGGTGTGAAGTCAGAATGGAGGTGTGTGAAGTCTCCGAATGGAGGTGTGTGAAGTCATAGAATGGAGGTGTGTGAAATCATAGAATGAAGGTGTGTGAAGTCAGAATGGAGGTGTGTCAAGTCACAGAATTGAGGTGTGTGAAGTCAAAAAATGGAGGTGTGTGAAGTCAGAATGAAGGTGTTTGAAGTCACAGAAAGGAGGTGTGTGAAGTCACAGAAGGGATATTTGTGAAGTAAGAATGAAGGTGTTTGAAGTCATAGAATGGAGGTGTGTGAAGTCACAGAATGGAGGTGTGTGAAGTCACAGAATGGAGCTGTGGGAAGTCATAGAATGCAGGTTTGTGAACTCACAGAATAGAGGTGTGTTAATTCATAGAATGGAGGTGTGTGAAGTCATAGGATCGAGGTGTGTGAAGTCACAGAATGGAGGTGTGTGAAGTCACAGAATGGAGGTGTGTGAAGTCACAGAATGGAGGTGTGTGAACTCAGAATGTAGGTGTGTGAAGCCACAGAATGGAGGTGTGTGAAGTCATAGAATGGAAGTGTGTGAAGTCATAGAAAGGAGGTGTGTGAACTCAGAATGGAGGTGTGTGAAGTCACAGAATGGAGGTTTGTGGAGGCATAGAATGGAGGTGTGTTAAGTCAGAGAATGGATGTTTCTGAAGTAAGAATGAAGGTGTGTGAAGTCATAGAATGGAGGTGTGTGAAGTCAAATTGGAGGTGTGTGAACTCACAGAATGGAGGTGTGTGAACTCATAGAATGGAGGTTTGTGAAGTAATGGAATGGCGGTGTGTGAAGTCAAAGAATGGAGATGTGTGAAGTGAAACAATAGAGGTGTGTGAAGTCACAGAATGGAGGTGTGTGAAGTCACAGATTGGAAGTGTGTGAAGTCAAAACGGAGGTGTGTGAAGTCACAGAATGGAGGTGTGTGAAGTCAGAGAATGGAGGTGTGTGAAGTCAAAAAGGTGGTGTGTGAAGTCACAGAATGGAGGTGTGTGAAGTCAGAATGGAGGGGTGTGAAGTCAGAATGGAGGTGTGTGAAGTCACAGAATGGAGGTGTGTGAAGTCATAGAATGGAGGTGTGTGAAATCATAGAATGAAGGTGTGTGAAGTCAGAATGGAGGTGTGTCAAGTCACAGAATTGAGGTGTGTGAAGTTAGAAAATGGAGCTGTGTGAAGTCAGAATGAAGGTGTGTGAAGTCACAGAAAGGAGTTGTGTCAAGTCACAGAATGGATGTTTGTGAAGTAAGAATGAAGGTGTTTGAAGTCATAGAATGGAGGTGTGTGAAGTCACAGAATGGAGGTGTGTGAAGTCGTAGAATGAGGGTGTGAAGTCATAGAATTGAGGTGAGTGAAGTCATAGAATGGAGGTGTGTGAAGTCACAGAATGGAGGAGTGTGAAGTCAGAATGGAGGTGTGTGAAGTCATAGACTGAGGTGGGTGAAGTCATAGAAAGGAGGTGTGGGAAGTCATAGAATGGAGGAGTGTGAAGTCATAGAGTGGAGGTGAGTGAAGTCACAGATTCGAGGTCTGTGATGTCATAGAATGGAGGTGTGTGAAGTCAGAATGGAGGTGTGTGAAATCATAGAATGGAGATGTGTGAACACAGAGAATGGAGTTGTGTGACGTCACAATGGAAGAGTGTGAAGTCATAGAATGGAGGTGTGAGAAGTCACAGAATGGAGGTGTGTGAAGTCATAAAATGAAGGTGTGTGAAGTCAGAATGGAGGTGTGTGAAGTCACAGAATGGAGGTGTGTGAACTCAGAATGGAGGTGTGTGAGGTCATACATGGAGGTGTGTGAAGTCATAGTGTGGAGGTGTGTGAAATCACAGAATGGAGTTTTGTGAAGTCATAGAATGGATGTGTGTGAAGTCATACAATGGTGTTTTTTGATGTCAACGAATGGAGGTGTGTGAAGTCATAGAATGGAGGTGTGTGAAGTCCGATTGGAGGTGTGTGAAATCACAGAATGGAGGTGTGTCAACTCAGTAATGAGGTGTGTGAAGTCATAGAATGGAGGTGTGTGAAGTCATAGAATGGAGGTGTGTGAAATCATAGAATGGAGGTGTGTGAAGTCAAAGAATTGAGGTGTGTGAAGTCAGAATGGAGGTGTGTGAAGTCAGAATGGAGGTGTGTGAAGTCATAGAATGGAAGTGTGTGAAGTCATAGAATGGAGGTCTGTGAACTCAGAATGGGGGTTTGTGAAGTCATAGAATGGAGGTGTGTGAACTCATAGAATGGAGGTTTGTGAAGTAATGGAATGGCGGTGTGTGAAGTCAAAGAGTGGAGGTGTGTGAAGTGAAACAATAGAGGTGTGTGAAGTCACAGAATGGAGGTGTGTGAAGTCACAGATTGGAAGTGTGTGAAGTCAAAACGGAGGTGTGTGAAGTCACAGAATGGAGGTGTGTGAAGTCAGAGAATGGAGGTGTGTGAAGTCAAAAAGGTGGTGTGTGAAGTCACAGAATGGAGGTGTGTGAAGTCAGAATGGAGGGGTGTGAAGTCAGAATGGAGGTGTGTCAAGTCACAGAATTGAGGTGTGTGAAGTCAGAAAATGGAGGTGTGTGAAGTCAGAATGAAGGTGTTTGAAGTCACAGAAAGGAGGTGTGTGAAGTCACAGAAGGGATGTTTGTGAAGTAAGAATGAAGGTGTTTGAAGTCATAGAATGGAGGTGTGTGAAGTCACAGAATGGAGGTGTGTGAAGTCAAAGAATGGAGCTGTGGGAAGTCATAGAATGCAGGTTTGTGAACTCACAGAATAGAGGTGTGTTAATTCATAGAATGGAGGTGTGTGAAGTCATAGGATCGAGGTGTGTGAAGTCACAGAATGGAGGTGTGTGAAATCACAGAATGGAGGTGTGTGAAGTCACAGAATGGAGGTGTGTGAACTCAGAATGTAGGTGTGTGAAGCCACAGAATGGAGGTGTGTGAAGTCATAGAATGGAAGTGTGTGAAGTCATAGAAAGGAGGTGTGTGAACTCAGAATGGAGGTGTGTGAAGTCACAGAATGGAGGTTTGTGGAGGCATAGAATGGAGGTGTGTTAAGTCAGAGAATGGATGTTTCTGAAGTAAGAATGAAGGTGTGTGAAGTCATAGAATGGAGGTGTGTGAAGTCAAATTGGAGGTGTGTGAACTCATAGAATGGAGGTGTGTGAACTCATAGAATGGAGGTTTGTGAAGTAATGGAATGGCGGTGTGTGAAGTCAAAGAATGGAGATGTGTGAAGTGAAACAATAGAGGTGTGTGAAGTCACAGAATGGAGGTGTGTGAAGTCACAGATTGGAAGTGTGTGAAGTCAAAACGGAGGTGTGTGAAGTCACAGAATGGAGGTGTGTGAAGTCAGAGAATGGAGGTGTGTGAAGTCAAAAAGGTGGTGTGTGAAGTCACAGAATGGAGGTGTGTGAAGTCAGAATGGAGGGGTGTGAAGTCAGAATGGAGGTGTGTGAAGTCACAGAATGGAGGTGTGTGAAGTCATAGAATGGAGGTGTGTGAAATCATAGAATGAAGGTGTGTGAAGTCAGAATGGAGGTGTGTCAAGTCACAGAATTGAGGTGTGTGAAGTTAGAAAATGGAGGTGTGTGAAGTCAGAATGAAGGTGTGTGAAGTCACAGAAAGGAGTTGTGTCAAGTCACAGAATGGATGTTTGTGAAGTAAGAATGAAGGTGTTTGAAGTCATAGAATGGAGGTGTGTGAAGTCACAGAATGGAGGTGTGTGAAATCATAGAATGAGGGTGTGAAGTCATAGAATTGAGGTGAGTGAAGTCATAGAATGGAGGTGTGTGAAGTCACAGAATGGAGGTGTGTGAAGTCAGAATGGAGGTGTGTGAAGTCATAGACTGAGGTGGGTGAAGTCATAGAAAGGAGGTGTGGGAAGTCATAGAATGGAGGAGTGTGAAGTCATAGAGTGGAGGTGAGTGAAGTCACAGATTCGAGGTCTGTGATGTCATAGAATGGAGGTGTGTGAAGTCAGAATGGAGGTGTGTGAAATCATAGAATGGAGATGTGTGAACTCAGAGAATGGAGTTGTGTGACGTCACAATGGAAGAGTGTGAAGTCATAGAATGGAGGTGTGAGAAGTCACAGAATGGAGGTGTGTGAAGTCATAAAATGAAGGTGTGTGAAGTCAGAATGGAGGTGTGTGAAGTCACAGAATGGAGGTGTGTGAACTCAGAATGGAGGTGTGTGAGGTCATACATGGATGTGTGTGAAGTCATAGTTTGGAGGTGTGTGAAATCACAGAATGGAGTTTTGTGAAGTCATAGAATGGATGTGTGTGAAGTCATACAATGGTGTTTTTTGATGTCAACGAATGGAGGTGTGTGAAGTCATAGAATGGAGGTGTGTGAAGTCCGATTGGAGGTGTGTGAAATCACAGAATGGAGGTGTGTCAACTCAGTAATGAGGTGTGTGAAGTCATAGAATGGAGGTGTGTGAAGTCATAGAATGGAGGTGTGTGAAATCATAGAATGGAGGTGTGTGAAGTCAAAGAATTGAGGTGTGTGAAGTCAGAATGGAGGTGTGTGAAGTCAGAATGGAGGTGTGTGAAGTCATAGATTGGAAGTGTGTGAAGTCATAGAATGGAGGTCTGTGAACTCAGAATGGGGGTTTGTGAAGTCATAGAATGGAGGTGTGTGAACTCATAGAATGGAGGTTTGTGAAGTAATGGAATGGCGGTGTGTGAAGTCAAAGAGTGGAGGTGTGTGAAGTGAAACAATAGAGGTGTGTGAAGTCACAGAATGGAGGTGTGTGAAGTCACAGATTGGAAGTGTGTGAAGTCAAAACGGAGGTGTGTGAAGTCACAGAATGGAGGTGTGTGAAGTCAGAGAATGGAGGTGTGTGAAGTCAAAAAGGTGGTGTGTGAAGTCACAGAATGGAGGTGTGTGAAGTCAGAATGGAGGGGTGTGAAGTCAGAATGGAGGTGTGTGAAGTCACAGAATGGAGGTGTGTGAAGTCATAGAATGGAGGTGTGTGAAATCATAGAATGAAGGTGTGTGAAGTCAGAATGGAGGTGTGTCAAGTCACAGAATTGAGGTGTGTGAAGTCAGAAAATGGAGGTGTGTGAAGTCAGAATGAAGGTGTGTGAAGTCAAAGAAAGGAGGTGTGTCAAGTCACAGAATGGATGTTTGTGAAGTAAGAATGAAGGTGTTTGAAGTCATAGAATGGAGGTGTGTGAAGTCACAGAATGGAGGTGTGTGAAGTCATAGAATGGAGGTGTGTGAAGTCATAGAATTGAGGTGTGTGAAGTCATAGAATGGAGGTGTGTGAAGTCACAGAATGCAGGTGTGTGAAGTCAGAATTGAGGTGTGTGAAGTCATAGACTGAGGTGGGTGAAGTCATAGAAAGGAGGTGTGGGAAGTCATAGAATTTAGGTGTGTGAAGACACAAAATGGAGCTGTGTGAAGTCATAGAATGGAGGTGTGTGAAGTCATAGAATGGAGGTGTGTGAAGTCAGAATGGAGGTGTGTGAAATCATAGAATGGAGATGTGTGAACTAGGAGAATGGAGTTGTGTGACGTCACAATGGAAGAGTGTGAAGTCATAGAATGGAGGTGTGAGAAGTCACAGAATGTAGGTGTGTGAAGTCATAAAATGAAGGTGTGTGAAGTCAGAATGGAGGTGTGTGAAGTCACAGAATGGAGGTGTGTGAACTCAGAATGGAGGTGTGTGAAGTCATACATGGAGGTGTGTGAAGTCATAGTTTGGAGGTGTGTGAAATCACAGAATGGAGTTTTGTGAAGTCACAGAATGGAGCTGTGTGAAGTCAGAACGGAGGTGTGTGAAGTCATAGAATGGAGGTGTGTGAAGTCAGAATGGAGGTGTGTGAACTCATAGAATGGAGGTGTGTGAAGTCACAATGGAGGTGTGTGAAGTCATAGAATTTAGGTGTGTGAAGTCACAAAATGGAGCTGTGTGAAGTCATAGAATGGAGGTGTGTGAAGTCATAGAATGGAGGTGTGTGAACTCATAGAATGGAGGTGTGTGAACTCATAGAATGGAGGTGTGTGAAGTCACAGAATGGAGGTGTGTGAAGTCATAGAATGGAAGTGTGTGAAATCATAGAATGGAGGTGTGTGAAGTCAAAAAGGTGGTGTGTGAAGTCACAGAATGGACGTGTGTGAATTCATAGAATGGAGCTGTGTGAAGTCAGAATGGAGGTGTGTGAAGTCAGAGTGGAGGGGTGTGAAGTCAGAATGGAGGTGTGTGAAGTCACAGAATGGAGGTGTGTGAAGTCATAGAATGGAGGTGTGTGAAATCATAGAATGAAGGTGTGTGAAGTCAGAATGGAGGTGTGTCAAGTCACAGAATTGAGGTGTGTGAAGTCAGAAAATGGAGGTGTGTGAAGTCAGAATGAAGGTGTGTGAAGTCACAGAAAGGAGGTGTGTCAAGTCACAGAATGGATGTTTGTGAAGTAAGAATGAAGGTGTTTGAAGTCATAGAATGGAGGTGTGTGAAGTCATAGAATGGAAGTGTGTGAAGTCATAGAATGGAGGTCTGTGAACTCAGAATGGGGGTTTGTGAAGTCATAGAATGGAGGTGTGTGAACTCATAGAATGGAGGTTTGTGAAGTAATGGAATGGCGGTGTGTGAAGTCAAAGAGTGGAGGTGTGTGAAGTGAAACAATAGAGGTGTGTGAAGTCACAGAATGGAGGTGTGTGAAGTCACAGATTGGAAGTGTGTGAAGTCAAAACGGAGGTGTGTGAAGTCACAGAATGGAGGTGTGTGAAGTCAGAGAATGGAGGTGTGTGAAGTCAAAAAGGTGGTGTGTGAAGTCACAGAATGGAGGTGTGTGAAGTCAGAATGGAGGGGTGTGAAGTCAGAATGGAGGTGTGTGAAGTCACAGAATGGAGGTGTGTGAAGTCATAGAATGGAGTTGTGTGAAATCATAGAATGAAGGTGTGTGAAGTCAGAATGGAGGTGTGTCAAGTCACAGAATTGAGGTGTGTGAAGTCAGAAAATGGAGGTGTGTGAAGTCAGAATGAAGGTGTGTGAAGTCAAAGAAAGGAGGTGTGTCAAGTCACAGAATGGATGTTTGTGAAGTAAGAATGAAGGTGTTTGAAGTCATAGAATGGAGGTGTGTGAAGTCACAGAATGGAGGTGTGTGAAGTCATAGAATGGAGGTGTGTGAAGTCATAGAATTGAGGTGTGTGAAGTCATAGAATGGAGGTGTGTGAAGTCACAGAATGGAGGTGTGTGAAGTCAGAATGGAGGTGTGTGAAGTCATAGACTGAGGTGGGTGAAGTCATAGAAAGGAGGTGTGGGAAGTCATAGAATTTAGGTGTGTGAAGTCACAAAATGGAGCTGTGTGAAGTCATAGAATGGAGGTGTGTGAAGTCATAGAATGGAGGTGTGTGAAGTCAGAATGGAGGTGTGTGAAATCATAGAATGGAGATGTGTGAACTCAGAGAATGGAGTTGTGTGACGTCACAATGGAAGAGTGTGAAGTCATAGAATGGAGGTGTGAGAAGTCACAGAATGTAGGTGTGTGAAGTCATAAAATGAAGGTGTGTGAAGTCAGAATGGAGGTGTGTGAAGTCACAGAATGGAGGTGTGTGAACTCAGAATGGAGGTGTGTGAAGTCATACATGGAGGTGTGTGAAGTCCTAGTTTGGAGGTGTGTGAAATCACAGAATGGAGTTTTGTGAAGTCACAGAATGGAGCTGTGTGAAGTCAGAACGGAGGTGTGTGAAGTCATAGAATGGAGGTGTGTGAAGTCAGAATGGAGGTGTGTGAACTCATAGAATGGAGGTGTGTGAAGTCACAATGGAGGTGTGTGAAGTCATAGAATTTAGGTGTGTGAAGTCACAAAATGGAGCTGTGTGAAGTCATAGAATGGAGGTGTGTGAAGTCATAGAATGGAGGTGTGTGAACTCATAGAATGGAGGTGTGTGAACTCATAGAATGGAGGTGTGTGAAGTCACAGAATGGAGGTGTGTGAAGTCATAGAATGGAAGTGTGTGAAATCATAGAATGGAGGTGTGTGAAGTCAAAAAGGTGGTGTGTGAAGTCACAGAATGGAGGTGTGTGAATTCATAGAATGGAGCTGTGTGAAGTCAGAATGGAGGTGTGTGAAGTCAGAGTGGAGGGGTGTGAAGTCAGAATGGAGGTGTGTGAAGTCACAGAATGGAGGTGTGTGAAGTCATAGAATGGAGGTGTGTGAAATCATAGAATGAAGGTGTGTGAAGTCAGAATGGAGGTGTGTCAAGTCACAGAATTGAGGTGTGTGAAGTCAGAAAATGGAGGTGTGTGAAGTCAGAATGAAGGTGTGTGAAGTCACAGAAAGGAGGTGTGTCAAGTCACAGAATGGATGTTTGTGAAGTAAGAATGAAGGTGTTTGAAGTCATAGAATGGAGGTGTGTGAAGTCATAGAATGGAAGTGTGTGAAATCATAGAATGGAGGTGTGTGAAGTCACAGAATGAAGGTGTGTGAAGTCAGAATGGAGGTGTGTGAAGTCAGAATGGAGGTGAGTGAAGTCATAGAATGGAGGTGTGTGAAGTCATAGAATGGGGGTCTGTGAACTCAGAATGGAGGTTTGTGAAGTCATAGAATGGAGGTGTGTGAACTCAGAATGGAGGTGTGTGAAGTCACAGAATGGAGGTGTGTGAAGTCATAGAATGGAGGTTTGTGAACTCACAGAATGGAGGTGTGTTAATTCATAGAATGGAGGTGTGTGAAGTCATAGGATCGAGGTGTGTGAAGTCACACAGTGGAGGTGTGTGAAGTCACAGAATTTAGGTGTGTGAAGTCACAGAATGGAGGTGTGTGAAGTCACAGAATTTAGGTGTGTGAAGTCACAGAATGGAGGTGTGTGAACTCAGAATGTAGGTGTGTGAAGCCACAGAATGGAGGTGTGTGAAGTCATAGAATGGAAGTGTGTGAAATCATAGAAAGGAGGTGTGTGAACTCAGAATGGAGGTGTGTGAAGTCACAGAATGGAGGTTTGTGAAGTCATAGAATGGAGGTGTGTGAAGTCAGAGAATGGATGTTTCTGAAGTAAGTATGAAGGTGTGTGAAGTCAAAGAATGGAGGTGTGTGAAGTCAAATTGGAGGTGTGTGAACTCATAGAATGGAGGTTTGTGAACTCATAGAATGGAGGTTTGCGAAGTAATGGAATGGCGGTGTGAAGTCAAAGAATGGAGGTGTGTGAAGTCAGAATGGAGGTGTGTGAAGTCAGAATGGAGGGGTGTGAAGTCAGAATGGAGGTGTGTGAAGTCACAGAATGGAGGTGTGTGAAGTCATAGAATGGAGGTGTGTGAAATCATAGAATGAAGGTGTGTGAAGTCAGAATGGAGGTGTGTCAAGTTACAGAATTGAGGTGTGTGAAGTCAGAAAATGGAGGTGTGTGAAGTCAGAATGAAGGTGTGTGAAGTCACAGAAAGGAGGTGTGTGAAGTCACAGAATGGATGTTTGTGAAGTAAGAATGAAGGTGTTTGAAGTCATAGAATGGAGGTGTGTGAAGTCACAGAATGGAGGTGTGTGAAGTCACAGAATGGAGGTGTGTGAAGTCATAGAATGGAGGTTTGTGAACTCACAGAATGGAGGTGTGTTAATTCATAGAATGGAGGTGTGTGAAGTCATAGGATCGAGGTGTGTGAAGTCACAGAATGGAGGTGTATGAAGTCACAGAATGGAGGTGTGTGAAGTCACAGAATGGAGGAGTGTGAACTCAGAATATAGGTGTGTGAAGCCACAGAATGGAGGTGTGTGAAGTCATAGAATGGAAGTGTGTGAATTCATAGAAAGGAGGTGTGTGAACTCAGAATGGAGGTGTGTGAAGTCACAGAATGGAGGTTTTTGAAGTCATAGAATAGAGGTGTGTGAAGTCAGAGAATGGATGTTTCTGAAGTAAGAATGAAGGTGTGTGAAGTCATAGAATGGAGGTGTGTGAAGTCAAATTGGAGGTGTGTGAACTCATAGAATGGAGGTGTGTGAACTCATAGAATGGAGGTTTGTGAAGTACTGGAATGGCGGTGTGTGAAGTCAAAGAATGGAGGTGTGTGAAGTGAAACAATAGAGGTGTGTGAAGTCACAGAATGGAGGTGTGTGAAGTCACAGATTGGAAGTGTGTGAAGTCAAAACGGAGGTGTGTGAAGTCACAGAATGGAGGTGTGTGAAGTCAGAGAATGGAGGTGTGTGAAGTCAAAAAGGTGGTGTGTGAAGTCACAGAATGGAGGTGTGTGAATTCATAGAATGGAGCTTTGTGAAGTCAGAATGGAGGTGTGTGAAGTCAGAGTGGAGGGGTGTGAAGTCAGAATGGAGGTGTGTGAAGTCACAGAATGGAGGTGTGTGAAGTCATAGAATGGAGGTGTGTGAAATCATAGAATGAAGGTGTGTGAAGTCAGAATGGAGGTGTGTCAAGTCACAGAATTGAGGTGTGTGAAGTCAGAAAATGGAGGTGTGTGAAGTCAGAATGAAGGTGTGTGAAGTCACAGAAAGGAGGTGTGTCAAGTCACAGAATGGATGTTTGTGAAGTAAGAATGAAGGTGTTTGAAGTCATAGAATGGAGGTGTGTGAAGTCACAGAATGGAGGAGTGTGAAGTCATAGAATGGAGGTGTGTGAAGTCAGAATGGAGGTGTGTGAAGTCATAGACTGAGGTGGGTGAAGTCATAGAAAGGAGGTGTGGGAAGTCATAGAATGGAGGAGTGTGAAGTCATAGAGTGGAGGTGAGTGAAGTCACAGATTCGAGTTCTGTGATGTCATAGAATGGAGGTGTGTGAAGTCAGAATGGAGGTGTGTGAAATCATAGAATGGAGATGTGTGAACTCAGAGAATGGAGTTGTGTGACGTCACCATGGAAGAGTGTGAAGTCATAGAATGGAGGTGTGAGAAGTCACAGAATGGAGGTGTGTGAAGTCATAAAATGAAGGTGTGTGAAGTCAGAATGGAGGTGTGTGAAGTCACAGAATGGAGGTGTGTGAACTCAGAATGGAGGTGTGTGAAGTCATACATGGAGGTGTGTGAAGTCATAGTATGGAGGTGTACGAAATCACAGAATGGAGTTTTGTGAAGTCACAGAATGGAGCTGTGTGAAGTCAGAACGGAGGTGTGTGACGTCATAGAACGGAGGTGTGTGAAGTCAGAATGGAGGTGTGTGAACTCATAGAATGGAGGTGTGTGAACTCATAGAATGGAGGTTTGTGAAGTAATGGAATGGAGGTGTGAAGTCAAAGAATGGAGGTGTGTGAAGTGAAACAATAGAGGTGTGTGAAGTCAGAATGGAGGTGTGTGAAGTCACAGAATTGAGGTGTGTGAAGTCACAGAATGGAGGTGTGTGAAGTCAGAATGAAGGTGTGTGAAATCACATAATGGAGGTGTGTGAATTCACAGAATGGATGTTTGTGAAGTAAGAATGAAGGTTTTTGAAGTCATAGAGTGGAGGTGTGTGAAGTCACAGAATGGAGGTGTGTGAAGTCATAGAATGGAGGTTTGTGAAGTCATAGAATTGAGGTGTGTAAGTCATAGAATGGAGGTGTGTGAAGTCATAAAATGGAGGTGTGTGAACTCATAGAATGGAGGTGTGTGAAGTTAAAATGGAGTTGTGTGAAGTCATAGAATGGTGGTTTTTGATGTCAACGAATGCAGGTGTGTGAAGTCACAGAATGGAGGTGTGTGAACTCAGAATATAGGTGTGTGAAGCCACAGAATGGAGGTGTGTGAAGTCATAGAATGGAAGTGTGTGAAGTCATAGAAAGGAGGTGTGTGAACTCAGAATGTAGGTGTGTGAAGCCACAGAATGGAGGTGTGTGAAGTCATAGAATGGAAGTGTGTGAAGTGATAGAAAGGAGGTGTGTGAACTCAGAATGGAGGTGTGTGAAGTCACAGAATGGAGGTTTGTGAAGTCATAGAATGGAGGTGTGTGAAGTCAGAGAATGGATGTTTCTGAAGTAAGAATGAAGTTGTGTGAAGTCATAGAATGGAGGTGTGTGAAGTCAAATTGGAGGTGTTTGAACTCATAGAATGGAGGTGTGTGAACTCATAGAATGGAGGTTTGTGAAGTAATGAAATGGCGGTGTGTGAAGTCAAAGAATGAAGGTGTGTGAAGTGAAACAATAGAGGTGTGTGAAGTCACAGAATGGAGGTGTGTGAAGTCACAGATTGGAAGTGTGTGAAGTCAAAACGGAGGTGTGTGAAGTCACAGAATGGAGGTGTGTGAAGTCAGAGAATGGAGGTGTGTGAAGTCAAAAAGGTGGTGTGTGAAGTCACAGAATGGACGTGTGTGAATTCATAGAATGGAGCTGTGTGAAGTCAGAATGGAGGTGTGTGAAGTCAGAATGGAGGGGTGTGAAGTCAGAATGGAGGTGTGTGAAGTCTCCGAATGGAGGTGTGTGAAGTCATAGAATGGAGGTGTGTGAAATCATAGAATGAAGGTGTGTGAAGTCAGAATGGAGGTGTGTCAAGTCACAGAATAGAGGTGTGTGAAGTCAGAAAATGGAGGTGTGTGAAGTCAGAATGAAGGTGTTTGAAGTCACAGAAAGGAGGTGTGTGAAGTCACAGAAGGGATGTTTGTGAAGTAAGAATGAAGGTGTTTGAAGTCATAGAATGGAGGTGTGTGAAGTCACAGAATGGAGGTGTGTGAAGTCACAGAATGGAGGTGTGTGAAGTCATAGAATGGAGGTTTGTGAACTCACAGAATGGAGGTGTGTTAATTCATAGAATGGATTTGTGTGAAGTCATAGGATCGAGGTGTGTGAAGTCACAGAATGGAGGTGTGTGAAGTCACAGAATGGAGGTGTGTGAAGTCACAGAATGGAGGTGTGTGAACTCAGAATGTAGGTGTGTGGAGCCACAGAATGGAGGTGTGTGAAGTCATAGAATGGAAGTGTGTGAAGTCATAGAAAGGAGGTGTGTGAACTCAGAATGGAGGTGTGTGAAGTCACAGAATGGAGGTTTGTGAAGTCATAGAATGGAGGTGTGTGAAGTCAGAGAATGGATGTTTCTGAAGTAAGAATGAAGGTGTGTGAAGTCATAGAATGGAGGTGTGTGAAGTCAAATTGGAGGTGTTTGAACTCATAGAATGGAGGTGTGTGAACTCATAGAATGGAGGTTTGTGAAGTAATGAAATGGCGGTGTGTGAAGTCAAAGAATGAAGGTGTGTGAAGTGAAACAATAGAGGTGTGTGAAGTCACAGAATGGAGGTGTGTGAAGTCACAGATTGGAAGTGTGTGAAGTCAAAACGGAGGTGTGTGAAGTCACAGAATTGAGGTGTGTGAAGTCAGAGAATGGAGGTGTGTGAAGTCAAAAAGGTGGTGTGTGAAGTCACAGAATGGACGTGTGTGAATTCATAGAATGGAGCTGTGTGAAGTCAGAATGGAGGTGTGTGAAGTCAGAATGGAGGGGTGTGAAGTCAGAATGGAGGTGTGTGAAGTCTCCGAATGGAGGTGTGTGAAGTAATAGAATGGAGGTGTGTGAAATCATAGAATGAAGGTGTGTGAAGTCAGAATGGAGGTGTGTCAAGTCACAGAATTGAGGTGTGTGAAGTCAGAAAATGGAGGTGTGTGAAGTCAGAATGAAGGTGTTTGAAGTCACAGAAAGGAGGTGTGTGAAGTCACAGAAGGGATGTTTGTGAAGTAAGAATGAAGGTGTTTGAAGTCATAGAATGGAGGTGTGTGAAGTCACAGAATGGAGGTGTGTGAAGTCACAGAATGGAGGTGTGTGAAGTCATAGAATGGAGGTTTGTGAACTCACAGAATGGAGGTGTGTTAATTCATAGAATGGATTTGTGTGAAGTCATAGGATCGAGGTGTGTGAAGTCACAGAATGGAGGTGTGTGAAGTCACAGAATGGAGGTGTGTGAAGTCACAGAATGGAGGTGTGTGAACTCAGAATGTAGGTGTGTGGAGCCACAGAATGGAGGTGTGTGAAGTCATAGAATGGAAGTGTGTGAAGTCATAGAAAGGAGGTGTGTGAACTCAGAATGGAGGTGTGTGAAGTCACAGAATGGAGGTTTGTGAAGTCATAGAATGGAGGTGTGTGAAGTCAGAGAATGGATGTTTCTGAAGTAAGAATGAAGGTGTGTGAAGTCATAGAATGGAGGTGTGTGAAGTCAAATTGGAGGTGTTTGAACTCATAGAATGGAGGTGTGTGAACTCATAGAATGGAGGTTTGTGAAGTAATGAAATGGCGGTGTGTGAAGTCAAAGAATGAAGGTGTGTGAAGTGAAACAATAGAGGTGTGTGAAGTCACAGAATGGAGGTGTGTGAAGTCACAGATTGGAAGTGTGTGAAGTCAAAACGGAGGTGTGTGAAGTCACAGAATTGAGGTGTGTGAAGTCAGAGAATGGAGGTGTGTGAAGTCAAAAAGGTGGTGTGTGAAGTCACAGAATGGACGTGTGTGAATTCATAGAATGGAGCTGTGTGAAGTCAGAATGGAGGTGTGTGAAGTCAGAATGGAGGGGTGTGAAGTCAGAATGGAGGTGTGTGAAGTCTCCGAATGGAGGTGTGTGAAGTAATAGAATGGAGGTGTGTGAAATCATAGAATGAAGGTGTGTGAAGTCAGAATGGAGGTGTGTCAAGTCACAGAATTGAGGTGTGTGAAGTCAGAAAATGGAGGTGTGTGAAGTCAGAATGAAGGTGTTTGAAGTCACAGAAAGGAGGTGTGTGAAGTCACAGAAGGGATGTTTGTGAAGTAAGAATGAAGGTGTTTGAAGTCATAGAATGGAGGTGTGTGAAGTCACAGAATGGAGGTGTGTGAAGTCACAGAATGGAGGTGTGTGAAGTCATAGAATGGAGGTTTGTGAACTCACAGAATGGAGGTGTGTTAATTCATAGAATGGATTTGTGTGAAGTCATAGGATCGAGGTGTGTGAAGTCACAGAATGGAGGTGTGTGAAGTCACAGAATGGAGGTGTGTGAAGTCACAGAATGGAGGTGTGTGAACTCAGAATGTAGGTGTGTGGAGCCACAGAATGGAGGTGTGTGAAGTCATAGAATGGAAGTGTGTGAAGTCATAGAAAGGAGGTGTGTGAACTCAGAATGGAGGTGTGTGAAGTCACAGAATGGAGGTTTGTGAAGTCATAGAATGGAGGTGTGTGAAGTCAGAGAATGGATGTTTCTGAAGTAAGAATGAAGGTGTGTGAAGTCATAGAATGGAGGTGTGTGAAGTCAAATTGGAGGTGTTTGAACTCATAGAATGGAGGTGTGTGAACTCATAGAATGGAGGTTTGTGAAGTAATGAAATGGCGGTGTGTGAAGTCAAAGAATGAAGGTGTGTGAAGTGAAACAATAGAGGTGTGTGAAGTCACAGAATGGAGGTGTGTGAAGTCACAGATTGGAAGTGTGTGAAGTCAAAACGGAGGTGTGTGAAGTCACAGAATTGAGGTGTGTGAAGTCAGAGAATGGAGGTGTGTGAAGTCAAAAAGGTGGTGTGTGAAGTCACAGAATGGACGTGTGTGAATTCATAGAATGGAGCTGTGTGAAGTCAGAATGGAGGTGTGTGAAGTCAGAATGGAGGGGTGTGAAGTCAGAATGGAGGTGTGTGAAGTCTCCGAATGGAGGTGTGTGAAGTAATAGAATGGAGGTGTGTGAAATCATAGAATGAAGGTGTGTGAAGTCAGAATGGAGGTGTGTCAAGTCACAGAATTGAGGTGTGTGAAGTCAGAAAATGGAGGTGTGTGAAGTCAGAATGAAGGTGTTTGAAGTCACAGAAAGGAGGTGTGTGAAGTCACAGAAGGGATGTTTGTGAAGTAAGAATGAAGGTGTTTGAAGTCATAGAATGGAGGTGTGTGAAGTCACAGAATGGAGGTGTGTGAAGTCACAGAATGGAGGTGTGTGAAGTCATAGAATGGAGGTTTGTGAACTCACAGAATGGAGGTGTGTTAATTCATAGAATGGATTTGTGTGAAGTCATAGGATCGAGGTGTGTGAAGTCACAGAATGGAGGTGTGTGAAGTCACAGAATGGAGGTGTGTGAAGTCACAGAATGGAGGTGTGTGAACTCAGAATGTAGGTGTGTGGAGCCACAGAATGGAGGTGTGTGAAGTCATAGAATGGAAGTGTGTGAAGTCATAGAAAGGAGGTGTGTGAACTCAGAATGGAGGTGTGTGAAGTCACAGAATGGAGGTTTGTGAAGTCATAGAATGGAGGTGTGTGAAGTCAGAGAATGGATGTTTCTGAAGTAAGAATGAAGGTGTGTGAAGTCATAGAATGGAGGTGTGTGAAGTCAAATTGGAGGTGTGTTAACTCATAGAATGGAGGTGTGTGAACTCATAGAATGGAGGTTTGTGAAGTAATGGAATGGCGGTGTGTGAAGTCAAAGAATGGAGATGTGTGAAGTGAAACAATAGAGGTGTGTGAAGTCACAGAATGGAGGTGTGTGAAGTCACAGATTGGAAGTGTGTGAAGTCAAAACGGAGGTGTGTGAAGTCACAGAATGGAGGTGTGTGAAGTCAGAGAATGGAGGTGTGTGAAGTCAAAAAGGTGGTGTGTGAAGTCACAGAATGGAGGTGTGTGAAGTCAGAATGGAGGTGTGTGAAGTCACAGAATGGAGGAGTGTGAAGTCATAGAATGGAGGTGTGTGAAATCATAGAATGAAGGTGTGTGAAGTCAGAATGGAGGTGTGTCAAGTCACAGAATTGAGGTGTGTGAAGTCAGAAAATGGAGGTGTGTGAAGTCAGAATGAAGGTGTGTGAAGTCACAGAAAGGAGGTGTGTGAAGTCACAGAATGGATGTTTGTGAAGTAAGAATGAAGGTGTTTGAAGTCATAGAATGGAGGTGTGTGAAGTCACAGAATGGAGGTGTGTGAAGTCACAGAATGGAGGTGTGTGAAGTCATAGAATGGAGGTTTGTGAACTCACAGAATGGAGGTGTGTTAATTCATAGAATGGAGGTGTGTGAAGTCATAGGATCGAGGTGTGTGAAGTCACAGAATGGAGGTGTGTGAAGTCACAGAATGGAGGTGTGTGAAGTCATAGAATTGAGGTGTGTGAAGTCATAGAATGGAGGTGTGTGAAGTCACAGAATGGAGGTGTGTGAAGTCAGAATGGAGGTGTGTGAAGTCACAGAAAGGAGGTGTGTGAAGTCACAGAATGGATGTTTGTGAAGTAAGAATGAAGGTGTTTGAAGTCATAGAATGGAGGTGTGTGAAGTCAGAAAATGGAGGTGTGTGAAGTCAGAATGAAGGTGTGTGAAGTCACAGAAAGGAGGTGTGTGAACTCAGAATGTAGGTGTGTGAAGCCACAGAATGGAGGTGTGTGAAGTCATAGAATGGAAGTGTGTGAAGTCATAGAAAGGAGGTGTGTGAATTCAGAATGGAGGTGTGTGAAGTCACAGAATGGAGGTTTGTGAAGTCATAGAATGGAGGTGTGTGAAGTCAGAGAATGGATGTTTCTGAAGTAAGAATGAAGGTGTGTGAAGTCATAGAATGGAGGTGTGTGAAGTCAAATTGGAGGTGTGTGAACTCATAGAATGGAGGTGTGTGAACTCATAGAATGGAGGTTTGTGAAGTAATGAAATGGCGGTGTGTGAAGTCAAAGAATGAAGGTGTGTGAAGTGAAACAATAGAGGTGTGTGAAGTCACAGAATGGAGGTGTGTGAAGTCACAGATTGGAAGTGTGTGAAGTCAAAACGGAGGTGTGTGAAGTCACAGAATGGAGGTGTGTGAAGTCAGAGAATGGAGGTGTGTGAAGTCACAGAATGGAGGTGTGTGAAGTCACAGAATGGACGTGTGTGAATTCATAGAATGGAGCTGTGTGAAGTCAGAATGGAGGTGTGTGAAGTCAGAATGGAGGGGTGTGAAGTCAGAATGGAGGTGTGTGAAGTCTCCGAATGGAGGTGTGTGAAGTCATAGAATAGAGGTGTGTGAAATCATAGAATGAAGGTGTGTGAAGTCAGAATGGAGGTGTGTCAAGTCACAGAACTGAGGTGTGTGAAGTCAGAAAATGGAGGTGTGTGAAGTCAGAAGGAAGGTGTTTGAAGTCACAGAAAGGAGGTGTGTGAAGTCACAGAAGGGATGTTTGTGAAGTAAGAATGAAGGTGTTTGAAGTCATAGAATGGAGGTGTGTGAAGTCACAGAATGGAGGTGTGTGAAGTCACAGAAGGGAGCTGTGTGAAGTCATAGAATGGAGGTTTGTGAACTCACAGAATGGAGGTGTGTTAATTCATAGAATGGAGGTGTGTGAAGTCATAGGATCGAGGTGTGTGAAGTCACAGAATGGAGGTGTGTGAAGTCACAGAATGGAGGTGTGTGAAGTCACAGAATGGAGGTGTGTGAACTCAGAATGTAGGTGTGTGAAGCCACAGAATGGAGGTGTGTGAAGTCATAGAATGGAAGTGTGTGAAGTCATAGAAAGGAGATGTGTGAACTCAGAATGGAGGTGTGTGAAGTCACAGAATGGAGGTTTGTGAAGTCATAGAATGGAGGTGTGTGAAGTCAGAGAAAGAATGTTTCTGAAGTAAGAATGAAGGTGTGTGAAGTCATAGAATGGAGGTGTGTGAAGTCAAATTGGAGGTGTGTGAACTCATAGAATGGAGGTGTGTGAATTCATAGAATGGAGGTTTGTGAAGTAATGGAATGGCGGTGTGTGAAGTCAAAGAATGGAGATGTGTGAAGTGAAACAATAGAGGTGTGTGAAGTCACAGAATGGAGGGTGTGAAGTCACAGATTGGAAGTGTGTGAAGTCAAAACGGAGGTGTGTGAAGTCACAGAATGGAGGTGTGTGAAGTCAGAGAATGGAGGTGTGTGAAGTCAAAAAGGTGGTGTGTGAAGTCACAGAATGGAGGTGTGTGAAGTCAGAATGGAGGGGTGTGAAGTCAGAATGGAGGTGTGTGAAGTCACAGAATGGAGGTGTGTGAAGTCATAGAATGGAGGTGTGTGAAATCATAGAATGAAGGTGTGTGAAGTCAGAATGGAGGTGTGTCAAGTCACAGAATTGAGGTGTGTGAAGTCAGAAAATGGAGGTGTGTGAAGTCAGAATGAAGGTGTGTGAAGTCACAGAAAGGAGGTGTGTGAAGTCACAGAATGGATGTTTGTGAAGTAAGAATGAAGGTGTTTGAAGTCATAGAATGGAGGTGTGTGAAGTCACAGAATGGAGGTGTGTGAAGTCACAGAATGGAGGTGTGTGAAGTCATAGAATGGAGGTTTGTGAACTCACAGAATGGAGGTGTGTTAATTCATAGAATGGAGGTGTGTGAAGTCATAGGATCGAGGTGTGTGAAGTCACAGAATGGAGGTGTGTGAAGTCACAGAATGGAGGTGTGTGAAGTCATAGAATTGAGGTGTGTGAAGTCATAGAATGGAGGTGTGTGAAGTCACAGAATGGAGGTGTGTGAAGTCAGAATGGAGGTGTGTGAAGTCACAGAAAGGAGGTGTGTGAAGTCACAGAATGGATGTTTGTGAAGTAAGAATGAAGGTGTTTGAAGTCATAGAATGGAGGTGTGTGAAGTCAGAAAATGGAGGTGTGTGAAGTCAGAATGAAGGTGTGTGAAGTCACAGAAAGGAGGTGTGTCAAGTCACAGAATGGATGTTTGTGAAGTAAGAATGAAGGTGTTTGAAGTCATAGAATGGAGGTGTGTGAAGTCACAAAATGGAGGTGTGTGAAGTCATAGAATGGAGGTGTGTGAAGTCATAGAATTGAGGTGTGTGAAGTCATAGAATGGAGGTGTGTGAAGTCACAGAATGGAGGTGTGTGAAGTCAGAATGGAGGTGTGTGAAGTCATAGACTGAGGTGGGTGAAGTCATAGAAAGGAGGTGTGGGAAGTCATAGAATGGAGGAGTGTGAAGTCATAGAGTGGAGGTGAGTGAAGTCACAGATTCGAGGTCTGTGCTGTCATAGAATGGAGGTGTGTGAAGTCAGAATGGAGGTGTGTGAAATCATAGAATGGAGATGTGTGAACTCAGAGAATGGAGTTGTGTGACGTCACCATGGAAGAGTGTGAAGTCATAGAATGGAGGTGTGAGAAGTCACAGAATGGAGGTGTGTGAAGTCATAAAATGAAGGTGTGTGAAGTCAGAATGGAGGTGTGTGAAGTCACAGAATTGAGGTGTGTGAACTCAGAATGGAGGTGTGTGAAGTCATACATGGAGGTGTGTGAAGTCATAGTATGGAGGTGTGTGAAATCACAGAATGGAGTTTTGTGAAGTCACAGAATGGAGCTGTGTGAAGTCAGAACGGAGGTGTGTGACGTCATAGAACGGAGGTGTGTGAAGTCAGAATGGAGGTGTGTGAACTCATAGAATGGAGGTGTGTGAACTCATAGAATGGAGGTTTGTGAAATAATGGAATGGCGGTGTGAAGTCAAAGAATGGAGGTGTGTGAAGTGAAACAATAGAGGTGTGTGAAGTCAGAATGGAGGTGTGTGAAGTCACAGAATTGAGGTGTGTGAAGTCACAGAATGGAGGTGTGTGAAGTCAGAATGAAGGTGTGTGAAATCACATAATGGAGGTGTGTGAAGTCACAGAATAGATGTTTGTGAAGTAAGAATGAAGGTTTTTGAAGTCATAGAGTGGAGGTGTGTGAAGCCACAGAATGGAGGTGTGTGAAGTCATAGAATGGAGGTGTGTGAAGTCATAGAATTGAGGTGTGTAAAGTCATAGAATGGAGGTGTGTGAAGTCATAAAATGGAGGTGTGTGAACTCATAGAATGGAGGTGTGTGAAGTTAAAATGGAGTTGTGGGAAGTCATAGAATGGTGGTTTTTGATGTCAACGAATGGAGGTGTGTGAAGTCACAGAATGGAGGTGTGTGAACTCAGAATGTAGGTGTGTGAAGCCACAGAATGGAGGTGTGTGAAGTCATAGAATGGAAGTGTGTGAAGTCATAGAAAGGAGGTGTGTGAACTCAGAATGTAGGTGTGTGAAGCCACAGAATGGAGGTGTGTGAAGTCATAGAATGGAAGTGTGTGAAGTCATAGAAAGGAGGTGTGTGAATTCAGAATGGAGGTGTGTGAAGTCACAGAATGGAGGTTTGTGAAGTCATAGAATGGAAGTGTGTGAAGTCAGAGAATGGATGTTTCTGAAGTAAGAATGAAGGTGTGTGAAGTCATAGAATGGAGGTGTGTGAAGTCAAATTGGAGGTGTGTGAACTCATAGAATGGAGTGTGTGAACTCATAGAATGGAGGTTTGTGAAGTAATGAAATGGCGGTGTGTGAAGTCAAAGAATGAAGGTGTGTGAAGTGAAACAATAGAGGTGTGTGAAGTCACAGAATGGAGGTGTGTGAAGTCACAGATTGGAAGTGTGTGAAGTCAAAACGGAGGTGTGTGAAGTCACAGAATGGAGGTGTGTGAAGTCTGAGAATGGAGGTGTGTGAAGTCAAAAAGGTGGTGTGTGAAGTCACAGAATGGACGTGTGTGAATTCATAGAATGGAGCTGTGTGAAGTCAGAATGGAGGTGTGTGAAGTCAGAATGGAGGGGTGTGAAGTCAGAATGGAGGTGTGTGAAGTCTCCGAATGGAGGTGTGTGAAATCATAGAATGGAGGTGTGTGAAATCATAGAATGAAGGTGTGAGAAGTCAGAATGGAGGTGTGTCAAGTCACAGAACTGAGGTGTGTGAAGTCAGAAAATGGAGGTGTGTGAAGTCAGAATGAAGGTGTTTGAAGTCACAGAAAGGAGGTGTGTGAAGTCACAGAAGGGATGTTTGTGAAGTAAGAATGAAGGTGTTTGAAGTCATAGAATGGAGGTGTGTGAAGTCACAGAATGAACTGTGGGAAGTCATAGAATGGAGGTTTGTGAACTCACAGAATGGAGGTGTGTTAATTCATAGAATGGAGGTGTGTGAAGTCATAGGATCGAGGTGTGTGAAGTCACAGAATGGAGGTGTGTGAAGTCACAGAATGGATGTTTGTGAAGTAAGAATGAAGGTTTTTGAAGTCATAGAGTGGAGGTGTGTGAAGTCACAGAATGGAGGTGTGTGAAGTCATAGAATGGAGGTGTGTGAAGTCATAGAATTGAGGTGTGTAAAGTCATAGAATGGAGGTGTGTGAAGTCATAAAATGGAGGTGTGTGAACTCATAGAATGGAGGTGTGTGAAGTTAAAATGGAGTTGTGTGAAGTCATAGAATGGTGGTTTTTGATGTCAACGAATGGAGGTGTGTGAAGTCACAGAATGGAGGTGTGTGAACTCAGAATGTAGGTGTGTGAAGCCACAGAATGGAGGTGTGTGAAGTCATAGAATGGAAGTGTGTGAAGTCATAGAAAGGAGGTGTGTGAACTCAGAATGTAGGTGTGTGAAGCCACAGAATGGAGGTGTGTGAAGTCATAGAAGGGAAGTGTGTGAAGTCATAGAAAGGAGGTGTGTGAACTCAGAATGGAGGTGTGTGAAGTCACAGAATGGAGGTTTGTGAAGTCATAGAAGGGAGGTGTGTGAAGTCAGAGAATGGATGTTTCTGAAGTAAGAATGAAGGTGTGTGAAGTCATAGAATGGAGGTGTGTGAAGTCAAATTGGAGGTGTGTGAACTCATAGAATGGAGTGTGTGAACTCATAGAATGGAGGTTTGTGAAGTAATGAAATGGCGGTGTGTGAAGTCAAAGAATGAAGGTGTGTGAAGTGAAACAATAGAGGTGTGTGAAGTCACAGAATGGAGGTGTGTGAAGTCACAGATTGGAAGTGTGTGAAGTTAAAACGGAGGTGTGTGAAGTCACAGAATGGAGGTGTGTGAAGTCAGAGAATGGAGGTGTGTGAAGTCAAAAAGGTGGTGTGTGAAGTCACAGAATGGACGTGTGTGAATTCATAGAATGGAGCTGTGTGAAGTCAGAATGGAGGTGTGTGAAGTCAGAATGGAGGGGTGTGAAGTCAGAATGGAGGTGTGTGAAGTCTCCGAATGGAGGTGTGTGAAGTCATAGAATGGAGGTGTGTGAAATCATAGAATGAAGGTGTGTGAAGTCAGAATGGAGGTGTGTCAAGTCACAGAATTGAGGTGTGTGAAGTCAGAAAATGGAGGTGTGTGAAGTCAGAATGAAGGTGTTTGAAGTCACAGAAAGGAGGTGTGTGAAGTCACAGAAGGGATGTTTGTGAAGTAAGAATGAAGGTGTTTGAAGTCATAGAATGGAGGTGTGTGAAGTCACAGAATGGAGGTGTGTGAAGTCACAGAATGGAGCTGTGGGAAGTCATAGAATGGAGGTTTGTGAACTCACAGAATGGAGGTGTGTTAATTCATAGAATGGAGGTGTGTGAAGTCATAGGATCGAGGTGTGTGAAGTCACAGAATGGAGGTGTGTGAAGTCACAGAATGGAGGTGTGTGAAGTCACAGAATGGAGGTGTGTGAACTCAGAATGTAGGTGTGTGAAGCCACAGAATGGAGGTGTGTGAAGTCATAGAATGGAAGTGTGTGAAGTCATAGAAAGGAGGTGTGTGAACTCAGAATGGAGGTGTGTGAAGTCACAGAATGGAGGTTTGTGAAGTCATAGAATGGAGGTGAGTGAAGTCAGAGAATGGATGTTTCTGAAGTAAGAATGAAGGTGTGTGAAGTCATAGAATGGAGGTGTGTGAAGTCAAATTGGAGGTGTGTGAACTCATAGAATGGAGGTGTGTGAACTCATAGAATGGAGGTTTGTGATGTAATGGAATGGCGGTTTGTGAAGTCAAAGAATGGAGATGTGTGAAGTGAAACAATAGAGGTGTGTGAAGTCACAGAATGGAGGTGTGTGAAGTCACAGATTGGAAGTGTGTGAAGTGAAAACGGAGGTGTGTGAAGTCACAGAATGGAGGTGTGTGAAGTCAGAGAATGGAGGTGTGTGAAGTCAAAAAGGTGGTGTGTGAATTCACAGAATGGAGGTGTGTGAAGTCAGAATGGAGGGGTGTGAAGTCAGAATGGAGGTGTGTGAAGTCACAGAATGGAGGTGTGTGAAGTCATAGAATGGAGGTGTGTGAAATCATAGAATGAAGGTGTGTGAAGTCAGAATGGAGGTGTGTCAAGTCACAGAAATGAGGTGTGTGAAGTTAGAAAATTGAGATGTGTGAAGTCAGAATGAAGGTGTGTGAAGTCACAGAAAGGAGTTGTGTCAAGTCACAGAATGGATGTTTGTGAAGTAAGAATGAAGGTGTTTGAAGTCATAGAATGGAGGTGTGTGAAGTCACAGAATGGAGGTGTGTGAAGTCATAGAATGGAGGTGTGTGAAGTCATAGAATTGAGGTGTGTGAAGTCATAGAATGGAGGTGTGTGAAGTCAGAATGGAGGTGTGTGAAGTCAGAATGGAGGTGTGTGAAGTCATAGACTGAGGTGGGTGAAGTCATAGAAAGGAGGTGTGGGAAGTCATAGAATGGAGGAGTGTGAAGTCATAGAGTGGAGGTGAGTGAAGTCACAGATTTGAGGTCTGTGATGTCATAGAATGGTGGTGTGTGAAGTCAGAATGGAGGTGGGTGAAATCATAGAATGGAGATGTGTGAACTCAGAGAATGGAGTTGTGTGACGTCACAATGGAAGAGTGTGAAGTCATAGAATGGAGGTGTGAGAAGTCACAGAATGGAGGTGTGTGAAGTCATAAAATGAAGGTGTGTGAAGTCAGAATGGAGGTGTGTGAAGTCACAGAATGGAGGTGTGTGAACTCAGAATGGAGGTGTGTGAGGTCATACATGGAGGTGTGTGAAGTCATAGTTTGGAGGTGTGTGAAATCACAGAATGGAGTTTTGTGAAGTCACAGAATGGAGCTGTGTGAAGTCAGAACGGAGGTGTGTGAAGTCATAGAATGGAGGTGTGTGAAGTCAGAATGGAGGTGTGTGAACTCATAGAATGGAGGTGTGTGAAGTCACAATGCAGGTGTGTGAAGTCATAGAATTTAGGTGTGTGAAGTCACAAAATGGAGGTGTGTGAAATCATAGAATGGAGGTGTGTGAAGTCATAGAATGGAGGTGTGTGAAGTCAGAATGGAGGTGTGTGAAGTCACAGAATTGAGGTGTGTGAAGTCACAGAATGGAGGTGTGTGAAGTCAGAATGAAGGTGTGTGAAATCACATAATGGAGGTGTGTGAAGTCACAGAATGGATGTTTGTGAAGTAAGAATGAAGGTATTTGAAGTCATAGAGTGGAGGTGTGTGAAGTCACACAATGGAGGTGTGTGAAGTCATAGAATGGAGGTGTGTGAAGTCATAGAATTGAGGTGTGTGAAGTCATAGAATGGAGGTGTGTGAAGTCATAAAATGGATGTGTGTGAACTCATAGAATGGAGGTGTGTGAAGTTAAAATGGAGTTGTGTGAAGTCATAGAATGGTGGTTTTTGATGTCAACGATTGGAGGTGTGTGAAGTCACAGAATGGAGGTGTGTGAACTCAGAATGGAGGTGTGTGAAGTCACAGAATGGAGGTTTGTGAAGTCATAGAATGGAGGTGTGTGAAGTCAGAGAATGGATGTTTCTGAAGTAAGAATGAAGGTGTGTGAAGTCATAGAATGGAGTTGTGTGAAGTCACAGAATGTAGGAGTGTGAATTCATAGAATGGAGGTGTGTGAAGTCATAGAATGGAGGTGTGTGAAGTCATGGATTGGCGGTGTGTGAAGTCAAAGAATGAAGGTGTGTGAAGTGAAACAACAGAGGTGTGTGAAGTCACAGAATGGAGGTGTGTCAAATCATAGAATGCAGTTTTGTGAAATCACAGAATGGAGCTGTGTGAAGTCAGAAGGGAGGGGTGTGAAGTCATAGAATGGAGGTGTGTGAAGTCAGAATGGAGGTGTGTGAAATCAAAGAATTGAGGTGTGTGAAGTCACAATGGAGTTGTGTGAAGTCATAGAATGGAGGTGTGTGAAGTCACAGAATGGAGGTGTATGAAGTCACCGAATGGAGGTGTGTGAAGTCATAGAATGGAGGTGTGTGAAGTCACAGAATGAAGGTGTGTGAAGTCACAGAATGGAGGTGTGGGAACTCAGAATGGAGGTGGGTGAAGTCACAGAATGGAGGTGTGTGAAGTCATAGAATGGAGGTGTGTGAAGTCACAGAATGGAGGTGTGTGAATTCATAGAATGGAGGTGTGTGAAATCATAAAATGGAAGTGTTTGAAGTCACAGAATGGAGGTGTGTGAAGTCAGAATGGAGGTGTGAGAAGTCATAGAATTGAGGTGTGTGAAGTCACAATGGAGGTGTGCGAACTCATAGAATGGAGGTGTGTGAAATCACAGTGGAGGTGTGTGAAGTCATAGAATGGAGGTGTGTGAAGTCACAGAATGGAGGTGTGTGAAGTCATAGAATGGAGCTGTGTGAAATCATAAAATGGAAGTGTTTGAAGTCACAGAATGGAGGTGTGTGAAGTCAGAATGGAGGTGTGAGAAGTCATAGAATTGAGGTGTGTGAAGTCACAATGGAGGTGTGCGAACTCATAGAATGGAGGTGTGTGAAATCACAGTGGAGGTGTGTGAAGTCATAGAATGGAGGTGTGTGAAGTCACAGAATGGAGGTGTGTGAAGTCATAGAATGGAGCTGTGTGAAGTCAGAACGGAGGTGTGTGAAGTCAGAATGGAGGTGTGTGAAGTCACAGAATAGAGGTGTGTGAAGTCATACAATGGAGGTGTGTGAAGTCAGAATGGAGGTGTGTGAAGTCACAGAATTGAGGTGTATGAATTCACAGAATAGAGGTGTGTGAAGTCAGAATGCAGGTGTGAAGTCACAGAAGAGAGATGTGTGAAGTCACAGAATGGATGTTTGTGAAGTAAGAATGAAGGTGTTTGAAGTCATAGAGTGGAGGTTTGTGAAGTCACAGAATGGAGGTTTGTGAAGTCATAGAATGGAGGTGTGTGAAGTCATAGAATTGAGGTGTGTGAAGTCATAGAATGGAGCTGTGTGAAGTCATAAAATGGAGGTGTGTGAACTCATAGAAGGAAGGTGTGTGAAGTCAAATTGGAGTTGTGTGAAGTCATAGAATGGTGGTTTTTGACGTCAACGAATGGAGATGTGTGAAGTCATAGAATGGAGGTGTGTGAAGTCAGATTGGAGGTGTGTTAAATCACAGAATGGAGGTGTGTCAACTCAGAAATGAGGTGTGTGAAGTCATAGAATGGAAGTGTGTGAAGTCATAGAATGGAAGTGTGTGAAATCATAGAATGGAGGTGTGGGAAGTCACAGAATTGAGGTGTGTGAAGTCAGAATGGAGGTGTGTGAAGTCAGAATGGAGGTGAGTGAAGTAATAGAATGGAGATGTGTGAAGTCATAGAATGGAGGTGTGTGAACTCAGAATGGAGGTGTATGAAGTCACAGAATGGAGGTGTGTGAAGTCATAGAATGGAGGTTTGTGAAATCACAAAATGGAGGTGTGTGAATTCAGAGAATGGAGGTGTGAAGTCATAGGACGAGGTGTGTGAAGTCACAGAATGGAGGTGTGTGAATTCATAGAATGGAGGTGTGTGGAGTCATGTAATGGAGGTGTGTGAAGTCAAAGAATGGAGGTGTGTGAAGTCAAAACGGAGGTGTGTGAAGTCACAGAATGGAGGTATGTGAAGTCACAGAATGGAGGTGTGTGAAGTCACAGAATGAAGGTGTGTGAATCAAAGAATGGAGGTATGTGAACTCAGTATGGAGGTGGGTGAAGTCACAGAATGTAGGTGTGTGAAGTCATAGAATGGAGGTGTGTGAAGTCACAGAATGGAGGAGTGTGAATTCATAGAATGGAGGTGTGAAGTCATAGGATCGAGGTGTGTGAAGTCACACAATGGAGGTGTGTGAAGTCACAGAATGGAGGTGTGTGAAGTGAAACAATAGAGGTGTGTGAAGTCACAGAATGGAGGTGTGTGAAGTCACAGAATGGAAGTTTGTGTACTCAAAATTGAGGTGTTTGAAGTCAAAGAATGGAGGTGTGTGAAGTCATTGAATGGAAGTGTGTGAAGTCATAGAATGGAGGTGTGTGAAGTCAGAATGGACATGTGTGAAGTCACAGAATTGCGGTGTGTGAACCCAGAATGGAGGTGTGTGAAGTCACAGAATGGAGGTTTGTGAAGTCATACAATGGAGGTGTGTGAAGTCATAGAATGGATGTTTCTAAAGTAAGAATGACGGTGTGTGAAGTCATACAATGGAGGTGTGTGCAGTCAAAATGGAGGTGTGTGAACTCATAGAATGGAGGTGTGTGAACTCATAGAATTGAGGTGTGTGAAGTCATGGAATGGAGGTGTGTGAAGTCCAAGAATCTAGGTGTGTGAAGTTAAAGAATGGAGGTGTGTGAAGTCACAGAATGGAGGTTGAAGGGGCCAACCGGCGGCAAACCAGGGTTCGCAGATTGGGGTTCCTGAAATCGGGGGCAAGGACTAGCAAGAAAGAGAAGAGAGACAGACACAGAAGATCCGGGATGTCCGCAGTCCAGGTAAAGACTGCCGAGACTGCCTGTTTATTTTCCACTCCCCCTTCTTCCCTTCTCCTGATACAGGAACCTCCAGATGTTACATTCATATGGTAATTCTCAGGTCATTTGCAAGGAATAGGGCCAGAAAGCAATAAGACAACAAAGCCATCGTCTGATGCAAGCCAAGGTACAGTTTGATTCCACTCTGGCTGACAACAGGAGGTGTGTGAAGTCACAGAATTGAAGTGTGTGAAGTCAAAATGGAGGTGTGTGAAGTCATAGAATGGAGGTGTGTGAATTCATAGAATGGAGGTGTGTGAAGTCATAGGATCGAGGTGTGTGAAGTCACAGAATGGAGGTGTGTGAAGTCACAGAATGGAGGTGTGTGAAGTCACAGAATGGAGGTGTGTGAAGTCAGAATGGAGGTGTGTGAAGCCACAGAATGGAGGTGTGTGAAGTCATAGAATGGAAGTGTGTGAAGTCATAGAATGGAGGTGTGTGAAGGAAGAATGGAGGTGTGTGAAGTCACAGAATGGAGGTGTGTGAATTCAGAATGGAGGTGTGTGAAGTCACAGAATGGAGGTTTGTGAAGTCATAGAATGGAGGTGTGTGAAGTCAGAAAATGGATGTTTCTGAAGTAAGAATGAAGGTGTGTGAAGTCATAGAATGGAGGTGTGTGAAGTCAAATTGGAGGTGTGTGAACTCATAGAATGGAGGTGTGTGAACTCATAGAATGGAGGTGTGTGAAGTCATGGAATGGAGGTGTGTGAAGTCAAAGAATGGAGGTGTGTGAGGTGAAACAGTAGAGGTGTGTGAAGTCACAGAATGGAGGGGTGTGAAGTCACAGAATGGAAGTGTGTGAAGTCAAAACGGAGGTGTGTGAAGTCACAGAATGGAGGTGTGTGAAGACACAGAATGCAGGTGTGTGAAGTCAGAATGGAGGTGTGTGAAGTCACAGAATTGAGGTGTATGAAATCACAGAATGGAGGTGTGTGAAGTCAGAATGAAGGTGTGTGAAGTCACAGAATGGAGGTGTGTGAAGTCACAGAATGGATGTTTGTGAAGTAAGAATGAAGGTGTTTGAAGTCATAGAGAGGAGGAGTGTGAAGTCACAGAATGGAGGTGTGTGAAGTGAGATTGGAGGTGTGTGATATCACAGAATGGAGGTGTGTGAAGTCATAGAATGGAGGTGTGTGAAGTCATAAAATGGAGGTGTGTGAACTCATAGAATGGAGGTGTGTGAAGTCAACGAATTGAGGTGTGTGAAGTCATAGAATGGAGGTGTGTGAAGTCATAAAATGGAGGTGTGTGAACTCATAGAATGGAGGTGTGTGAAGTCAAAATGGACTTGTGTGAAGTCATAGAATGGTGGTTTTTGATGTCAACGAATGGAGGTGAGTGAAGTCATAGAACGGAAGTGTGTGAAGTCATAGAATGGAGGTGTGTGAAGTCAGAATGGACATGTGTGAAGTCACAGAATTGAGGTGTGTGAACCCAGAATGGAGGTGTGTGAAGTCGCAGAATGGAGGTTTGTGAAGTCATACAATGGAAGTGTGTGAAGTCATAGAATGGATGTTTCTAAAGTAAGAATGAAGGTGTGTGAAGTCATAGAATGGAGGTGTGTGAAGTCAGAGAATGGATGTTTCTGAAGTAAGAATGAAGGTGTTTGAAGTCATAGAATGGAGGTGTGTGAACTCAGAATGGAGGTGTGTGAAGTCACAGAATGGAGGTTTGTGAAGTCATAGAATGGAGGTGTGTGAAGTCAGAGAATGGATGTTTGTGAAGTAAGAATGAAGGTGTGTGAAGTCACAGAATGGAGGTGTGTGAACTCAGAATGGAGGTGTATGAAGTCACAGAATGGAGGTGTGTGAAATCATAGAATGGAGGTGTGTGAAGTCACAGAATGAAGGTGTGTGAAGTCACAGAATGGAGGTGTGTGAACTCAGAATGGAGGTGGGTAAAGTCACAGAATGGAGGTGTGTGAAGTCATAGAATGGAGGTGTGTGAAGTCACAGAATGGAGTTGTGTGAATTCATAGAATGGAGGTGTGTGAAATCTTAAAATGGAAGTGTTTGAAGTCACAGAATGGAGGTGTGTGAAGTCAGAATGGAGGTGTGTGAAGTCATAGAATTGAGGTGTGTGAAGTCACAATGGAGGTGTGTGAACTCAGAGAATGGAGGTGTGTGAAATCACAGTGGAGGTGTGTGAAGTCATAGAATGGAGGTGTGTGAAGTCACAGAATGGATGTGTGTGAAGTCATAGAATGGAGCTGTGTGAAGTCAGAATGGAGGTGTGTGAAGTCAGAATGGAGGTGTGTGAAGTCACACAATGGAGGTGTGTTAAGTCATAGAATGGAGGTGTGCGAAAACATAGAATGGAGGTATGTGAAGTCAGAATGGAGGTGTGTGAAGTCACAGAATTGAGGTGTGTGAATTCACAGAATAGAGGTGTGTGAATTCAGAATGCAGGTGTGAAATCACAGAAGGGAGGTGTGTGCAGTCACAGAATGGATGTTTGTGGAGTAAGAATGAAGGTGTTTGAAATCATAGAATGGAGGTGTGTGACGTCACAGAATGGAGGTGTGTGAAGTTATAGAATGGAGGTGTGTGAAGTCATAGAATTGAGGTGTGTGAAGTCATACAATGAAGGTGTGTGAAGTCAGAATGGAGGTGTGTGAAGTCACAAAATGGAGGTGTGTGAACTCAGAATGGAGGAGTGTGAAGACATAGTATGGAGGTGTGTGGAATCATAGAGTGGAGTTTTGTGAAGTCACAGAATGGAGCTGTGTGAAGTCAGAATGGAGGTGTGTGAACTCATAGAATGGAGATGTGTGAAGTCACAATGGAGGTGTGTGAAATCTTAGAATGGAGGTGTGTGAAGTCAAAAAATGGAGGTGTGTGAAGTCATAGAATGGAGGTTTGTGAAGTCATAGAATGGATTTTTGTGAAATAAGAATGAAGGTGTGTGAAGTCACAGAATGGAGGTGTGTCAACTCAGAATGGAGGTGTGTGAAGTCACAGAATGGATGTGTGTGAAGTCATAGAATGGAGGTGTGTGAAGTCAGAATGGAGGTGTGTGAAGACACAATATTGAGGTGTGTGAACACAGAATGCAGGTGTGTGAATCACAGAATGGAGGTGTGTGAAATCATAGAATGGAGGTGTGTGAAGTTATTGAATGGATGTTTGTGAAGTAAGCATGAAGGTGTGTGAAGTCATAGAATAGAGGTGTGTGAAGTCAAAGAATGGAGGTGTGTGAAGTCACAGAATGGAGGTGTGTGAAGTCACACAATGGAGGTGTGTGAAGTCTCGAATGGAGGTGTGCGGTCATAGAAGGGAGGTGGGTGAAGTCATAGAAAGGAGGTGTGGGAAGTCATAGAATGGAGGAGTGTGAAGTCATACAGTGGAGGTTACTGAAGACACAGATTCGAGGTCTGTGAAGTCATAGAATGGAGGTGTGTAAAGTCAGAATGGAGGTGTGTGAAGTCATAGAATGGAGATTTGTGAATTCATAGAATGGAGGTGTGTGACGTCACAATTGAAGTGTGTGAAGTCATAGAATGGAGGTGTGTGAAGTCACAGAATGGAGGTGAGTGAAGTCATACAATGGAGGTGAGTGAAGTCAGAATGGAGGTGTGTGAAGTCACAGAATGGAGGTGTGTGAACTCAGAATGGAGGTGTGTGAAGTCATAGATGGAGGTGTGTGAAGTCATAGTATGGAGGTGTGTGAAATCATAGAATGGAGTTTTGTGATGTCACACAATGGAGCTGTGTGAAGTCAGAATGGATGTGTGTGAAGTCATAGAATGGAGGTGTGTGAAGTCAGAATGGAGGTATGTGAAATCATAGAATCAAGGTGTGTGAAGTCACAATGGAGGTGTGTGAAGTCATAGAATGGAGGAGTGTGAAATCATATAATGGAGGTGTGTGAAGTCACAGAATGGAGGTGTGTGAATTCATAGAATGGAGGTGTGTGAAGTCATAGAATGGAGGTGTGTGAACTCAGAATGGAGGTGGGTGAAGTCACAGAATGGTGGTGTGTGAAGTCATAGAATGGAGGTGTGTGAAGTCAGAGAATGGAGGTGTGTGAATCACAGAATGAAGGTATGTGAACTCAGAATGGAGGTGGGTGAAGTAACATAATGGAGGTGTGTGAAGTCATAGAATGGAGGTGTGTGAAGTCACAGAATGGAGTAGTGTGAAGTCATAGAATGGAGGTGTGTGAAGTCATAGAATGGAGGTGTGTGAAGTCATAGAATGGAGGTGTGTGAATTCATAGAATGGAGGTGTGTGAAGTCACAGAATGGAGGTTTGTGTACTCAAAATTGGGGTGTTTGAAGTTAAAGAATGGAGGTGTGTGAAGTCAGAGAATGGAAGTGTGTGAAGTCATAGAATGGAGGTGTGTGAAGTCAGAATGGACATGTGTGAAGTCACAGAATTGCGGTGTGTGAACCCAGAATGGAGGTGTGTGAAGTCACAGAATGGAGGTTTGTGAAGTCATACAATGGAGGTGTGTGAAGTCATAGAATGGATGTTTCTAAAGTAAGAATGAAGGTGTGTGAAGTCATAGAATGGAGGTGTGTGAAGTCAAAATGGAGGTGTGTGAACTCATAGAATGGAGGTGTGTGAACTCATAGAATTGAGGTGTGTGAAGTCATGGAATGGAGGTGTGTGAAGTCCAAGAATGGAGGTGTGTGAAGTCAAAGAATGGAGGTGTGTGAAGTCACAGAATGGAGGTTGCCAGGGCCAACCGGCGGCAAACCAGGGTTCGCAGATTGGGGTTCCTGAAATCGGGGGCAAGGACTAGCAAGAAAGAGAAGAGAGACAGTCACAGAGGGTCCGGGATGTCCGCAGTCCAGGTAAAGACTGCCGAGACTGCCTGTTTATTTTCCACTCCCCCTTCTTCCCGCCTCCTGATCCAGGAACCTGCAGATGTTACATTCATATGGTAATTCTCAGGTCATTTGCATAGAATAGGGCCAGAAAGCAATAAGACAACAAAGCCATCGTCTGATGCAAGCCAAGGTACAGTTTGATTCCACTCTGGCTCACAACAGGAGGTGTGTGAAGTCACAGAATTGAAGTGTGTGAAGTGAAAATGGAGGTGTGTGAAGTCATAGAATGGAGGTGTGTGAATTCATAGAATGGAGGTGTGTGAAGTCATAGGATCGAGGTGTGTGAAGTCACAGAATGGAGGTGTGTGAAGTCACAGAATGGAGGTGTGTGAAGTCACAGAATGGAGGTGTGTGAAGTCATAGAATGGAAGTGTGTGAAGTCATAGAATGGAGGTGTGTGAAGGAAGAATGGAGGTGTGTGAAGTCACAGAATGGAGGTGTGTGAATCCAGAATGGAGGTGTGTGAAGTCACAGAATGGAGGTTTGTGAAGTCATAGAATGGAGGTGTGTGAAGTCAGAAAATGGATGTTTCTGAAGTAAGAATGAAGGTGTGTGAAGTCATAGAATGGAGGTGTGTGAAGTCAAATTGGAGGTGTGTGAACTCATAGAATGGAGGTGTGTGAACTCATAAAATGGTGGTGTGTGAAGTCATGGAATGGAGGTGTGTGAAGTCAAAGAATGGAGGTGTGTGAAATGAAACAGTAGAGGTGTGTGAAGTCACAGAATGGAGGTGTGTGAAGTCACAGAATGGAAGTGTGTGAAGTCAAAACGGAGGTGTGTGAAGTCACAGAATGGAGGTGTGTGAAGACACAGAATGCAGGTGTGTGAAGTCAGAATGGAGGTGTGTGAAGTCACAGAATTGAGGTGTATGAAGTCACAGAATGGAGGTGTGTGAAGTCAGAATGAAGGTATGTGAAGTCACAGAATGGAGGTGTGTGAAGTCACAGAATGGATGTTTGTGAAGTAAGAATGAAGGTGTTTGAAGTCATAGAGAGGAGGAGTGTGAAGTCACAGAATGGAGGTGTGTGAAGTGAGATTGGAGGTGTGTGATATCACAGAATGGAGGTGTGTGAAGTCATAGAATGGAGGTGTGTGAAGTCATAAAATGGAGGTGTGTGAACTCATAGAATGGAGGTGTGTGAAGTCAACGAATTGAGGTGTGTGAAGTCATAGAATGGAGGTGTGTGAAGTCATAAAATGGAGGTGTGTGAACTCATAGAATGGAGGTGTGTGAAGTCAAAATGGACTTGTGTGAAGTCATAGAATGGTGGTTTTTGCTGTCAACGAATGGAGGTGAGTGAAGTCATAGAATGGAAGTGTGTGAAGTCATAGAATGGAGGTGTGTGAAGTCAGAATGGACATGTGTGAAGTCACAGAATTGAGGTGTGTGAACCCAGAATGGAGGTGTGTGAAGTCACAGAATGGAGGTTTGTGAAGTCATACAATGGAGGTGTGTGAAGTCATAGAATGGATGTTTCTAAAGTAAGAATGAAGGTGTGTGAAGTCATAGAATGGAGGTGTGTGAAGTCAGAGAATGGATGTTTCTGAAGTAAGAATGAAGGTGTTTGAAGTCATAGAATGGAGGTGTGTGAAGTCAAATTGGAGGTGTGTGAACTCATAGAATGGAGGTGTGTGAACTCATAGAATGGAGGTTTGTGAAGTCATGGAATGGCGGGGTGTGAAGTCAAAGAATGGAGGTGTGTGAAGTGAAACAATAGAGGTGTGTGAAGTCACAGAATGGAGGTGTGTGAAGTCACAGATTGGAAGTGTGTGAAGTCAAAACGGAGGTGTGTGAAGTCACAGAATGGAGGTGTGTGAAGTCACAGAATGGATGTGTGTGAAGTCAAAAAGGTGGTGTGTGAAGTCACAGAATGGAGGTGTGTGAATTTATAGAATGGAGCTGTGTGAAATCAGAATGGAGGTGTGTGAAGTCAGAATGGAGGTGTGTGAAGTCACAGAATGGAGGTGTGTGAAGTCATAGAATGGAGGTGTGTGAAATCATAGAATGGAGGTGTGTGAAGTCAGAATGGAGGTGTTTCAAGTCACAGAACTGAGGTGTGTGAAGTCAGAGAATGGAGGTGTGTGAAGTCAGAATGAAGGTGTGTGAAGTCACAGAAAGGAGATATGTGAAGTCACAGAATGTATGTTTGTGAAGTCATAAAATGAAGGTGTGTGAAGTCAGAATGGAGGTGTGTGAAGTCACAGAATGGAGGTGTGTGAACTCAGAATGGAGATGTGTGAAGTCATAGATGGAGGTGTGTGAAGTCATAGTATGGAGGTGTGTGAAATCACAGAATGGAGTTTTGTGAAGTCACAGAATGGAGCTGTGTGAAGTCATAACGCAGGTGTGTGAAGTCATAGAATGGAGGTGTGTGAAGTCAGAATGGAGGTGTGTGAACTCATAGAATGGAGGTGTGTGAAGTCACAATGGAGGTGTGTGAAGTCACAGAATTTAGGTGTGAGAAGTCACAAAATTGAGGTGTGTGAAGTCATAGAATGGAGGTGTGTTAAGTCAGAATGGAGCTGTGTGAATTCATAGAATGGAGGTGTGTGAAGTCACAGAATGGAGGTTTGTGTACTCAAAATTGAGGTGTTTGAAGTCAAAGAATGGAGGTGTGTGAAGTCATAGAATGGAAGTGTGTGAAGTCATAGAATGGAGGTGTGTGAAGTCAGAATGGACATGTGTGAAGTCACAGAATTGCAGTGTGTGAACCCAGAATGGAGGTGTGTGAAGTCACAGAATGGAGGTTTGTGAAGTCATACAATGGAGGTGTGTGAAGTCATAGAATGGATGTTTCTAAAGTAAGAATGAAGGTGTGTGAAGTCATAGAATGGAGGTGTGTGAAGTCAAAATGGAGGTGTGTGAACTCATAGAATGGAGGTGTGTGAACTCATAGAACTGAGGTGTGTGAATTCATGGAATGGAGGTGTGTGAAGTCCAAGAATGGAGGTGTGTGAAGTCAAAGAATGGAGGTGTGTCAACACAGAATGGAGGTGTGTGAAATCACAGAATGGATGTGTGTGAAGTCATAGAATGGAGGTGTGTGAAGTCAGAATGGAGGTGTGTGAAGTCACAATATTGAGGTGTGTGAACACAGAATGCAGGTGTGTGAATCACAGAATGGAGGTGTGTGAAATTATAGAATGGAGGTGTGTGAAGTCATAGAATGGATGTTTGTGAAGTAAGAATGAAGGTGTGTGAAGTCATAGAATAGAGGTGTGTGAAGTCAAAGAATGAGGTGTGTGAAGTCACAGAATGGAGGTGTGTGAAGTCACACAATGGAGGTGTGTGAAGTCTCGAATGGAGGTGTGCGGTCATAGAAGGGAGGTGGGTGAAGTCATAGAAAGGAGGTGTGGGAAGTCATAGAATGGAGGAGTGTGAAGTCATACAGTGGAGGTGACTGAAGACACAGATTCGAGGTCTGTGAAGTCATAGAATGGAGGTGTGTAAAGTCAGAATGGAGGTGTGCGAAGTCATAGAATGGAGATTTGTGAATTCAAAGAATGGAGGTGTGTGACGTCACAATTGAAGTGTGTGAAGTCATAGAATGGAGGTGTGTGAAGTCACAGAATGGAGGTGAGTGAAGTCATACAATGGAGGTGAGTGAAGTCAGAATGGAGGTGTGTGAAGTCACAGAATGGAGGTGTGTGAACTCAGAATGGAGGTGTGTGAAGTCATAGATGGAGGTGTGTGAAGTCATAGTATGGAGGTGTGTGAAATCATAGAATGGAGTTTTGTGACGTCACACAATGGAGCTGTGTGAAGTCAGAATGGAGGTGTGTGAAGTCATAGAATGGAGGTGTGTGAAGTCAGAATGGAGGTATGTGAAATCATAA
This sequence comes from Megascapheus bottae, assembly GCA_024803745.1. Taxonomy (NCBI): domain Eukaryota; kingdom Metazoa; phylum Chordata; class Mammalia; order Rodentia; family Geomyidae; genus Megascapheus; species Megascapheus bottae. The sequence goes on along the minus strand of JANJXV010001725.1, from coordinate 31,662 downwards.
AATCAAGGTGTGTGAAGTCACAATGGAGGTGTGTGAAGTCATAGAATGGAGGTGTGTGAAATCATATAATGGAGGCGTGTGAAGTCACAGAATGGAGGTGTGTGAAGTCCAAGAATGGAGGTGTGTGAAGTCACAGAATGGAGGTTGCCGGGGCCAACTGGCGGCAAACCAGGGTTCGCAGATTGGGGTTCCTGAAATCGGGGGCAAGGACTAGCAAGAAAGAGAAGAGAGACAGACACAGAGGGTCCGGGATGTCCGCAGTCCAGGTAAAGACTGCCGAGACTGCCTGTTTATTTTCCACTCCCCCTTCTTCCTGCCTCCTGATCCAGGAACCTGCAGATGTTACATTCATATGGTAATTCTCAGGTCATTTGCATAGAATAGGGCCAGAAAGCAATAAGACAACAAAGCCATCGTCTGATGCAAGCCAAGGTACAGTTTGATTCCACTCTGGCTCACAACAGGAGGTGTGTGAAGTCACAGAATTGAAGTGTGTGAAGTCAAAATGGAGGTGTGTGAAGTCATAGAATGGAGGTGTGTGAATTCATAGAATGGAGGTGTGTGAAGTCATAGGATCGAGGTGTGTGAAGTCACAGAATGGAGGTGTGTGAAGTCACAGAATGGAGGTGTGTGAAGTCACAGAATGGAGGTGTGTGAAGTCATAGAATGGAAGTGTGTGAAGTCATAGAATGGAGGTGTGTGAAGGAAGAATGGAGGTGTGTGAAGTTACAGAATGGAGGTGTGTGAAGTCATAGAATGGAAGTGTGTGAAGTCATAGAATGGAGGTGTGTGAAGGAAGAATGGAGGTGTGTGAAGTCACAGAATGGAGGTGTGTGAATCCAGAATGGAGGTGTGTGAAGTCACAGAATGGAGGTTTGTGAAGTCATAGAATGGAGGTATGTGAAGTCAGAAAATGGATGTTTCTGAAGTAAGAATGAAGGTGTGTGAAGTCATAGAATGGAGGTGTGTGAAGTCAAATTGGAGGTGTGTGAACTCATAGAATGGAGGTGTGTGAACTCATAGAATGGTGGTGTGTGAAGTCATGGAATGGAGGTGTGTGAAGTCAAAGAATGGAGGTGTGTGAAGTGAAACAGTAGAGGTGTGTGAAGTCACAGAATGGAGGTGTGTGAAGTCACAGAATGGAAGTGTGTGAAGTCAAAACGAAGGTGTGTGAAGTCACAGAATGGAGGTGTGTGAATACACAGAATGCAGGTGTGTGAAGTCAGAATGGAGGTGTGTGAAGTCACAGAATTGAGGTGTATGAAGTCACAGAATGGAGGTGTGTGAAGTCAGAATGAAGGTATGTGAAGTCACAGAATGGAGGTGTGTGAAGTCACAGAATGGATGTTTGTGAAGTAAGAATGAAGGTGTTTGAAGTCATAGAGAGGAGGAGTGTGAAGTCACAGAATGGAGGTGTGTGAAGTGAGATTGGAGGTGTGTGATATCACAGAATGGAGGTGTGTGAAGTCATAGAATGGAGGTGTGTGAAGTCATAAAATGGAGGTGTGTGAACTCATAGAATGGAGGTGTGTGAAGTCAAAATGGACTTGTGTGAAGTCATAGAATGGTGGTTTTTGATGTCAACGAATGGAGGTGAGTGAAGTCATAGAATGGAAGTGTGTGAAGTCATAGAATGGAGGTGTGTGAAGTCAGAATGGACATGTGTGAAGTCACAGAATTGAGGTGTGTGAACCCAGAATGGAGGTGTGTGAAGTCACAGAATGGAGGTTTGTGAAGTCATACAATGGAGGTGTGTGAAGTCATAGAATGGATGTTTCTAAAGTAAGAATGAAGGTGTGTGAAGTCATAGAATGGAGGTGTGTGAAGTCAGAGAATGGATGTTTCTGAAGTAAGAATGAAGGTGTTTGAAGTCATAGAATGGAGGTGTGTGAAGTCAAATTGGAGGTGTGTGAACTCATAGAATGGAGGTGTGTGAACTCATAGAATGGAGGTTTGTGAAGTCATGGAATGGCGGGGTGTGAAGTCAAAGAATGGAGGTGTGTGAAGTGAAACAATAGAGGTGTGTGAAGTCACAGAATGGAGGTGTGTGAAGTCACAGATTGGAAGTGTGTGAAGTCAAAACGGAGGTGTGTGAAGTCACAGAATGGAGGTGTGTGAAGTCACAGAATGGATGTGTGTGAAGTCAAAAAGGTGGTGTGTGAAGTCACAGAATGGAGGTGTGTGAATTTATAGAATGGAGCTGTGTGAAATCAGAATGGAGGTGTGTGAAGTCAGAATGGAGGTGTGTGAAGTCACAGAATGGAGGTGTGTGAAGTCATAGAATGGAGGTGTGTGAAGTCAGAATGGAGGTGTGTCAAGTCACAGAACTGAGGTGTGTGAAGTCAGAGAATGGAGGTGTGTGAAGTCAGAATGAAGGTGTGTGAAGTCACAGAAAGGAGATATGTGAAGTCACAGAATGTATGTTTGTGAAGTCACAATGGAGGTGTGTGAAGTCATAGAATTTAGCTGTGAGAAGTCACAAAATTGAGGTGTGTGAAGTCATAGAATGGAGGTGTGTTAAGTCAGAATGGAGCTGTGTGAATTCATAGAATGGAGGTGTGTGAAGTCACAGAATGGAGGTTTGTGTACTCAAAATTGAGGTGTTTGAAGTCAAAGAATGGAGGTGTGTGAAGTCATAGAATGGAAGTGTGTGAAGTCATAGAATGGAGGTGTGTGAAGTCAGAATGGACATGTGTGAAGTCACAGAATTGCGGTGTGTGAACCCAGAATGGAGGTGTGTGAAGTCACAGAATGGAGGTTTGTGAAGTCATACAATGGAGGTGTGTGAAGTCATAGAATGGATGTTTCTAAAGTAAGAATGAAGGTGTGTGAAGTCATAGAATGGAGGTGTGTGAAGTCACAGAATGAAGGTGTATGAAGTCACAGAATGGAGGTGTGTGAACTCAGAATGGAGGTGGGTGAAGTCACAGAATGGAGGTGTGTGAAGTCATAGAATGGAGGTGTGTGAAGTCACAGAATGGAGGTGTGTGAATTCATAGAATGGAGGTGTGTGAAATCATAAAATGGAATCTTTGAAGTCACAGAATGGAGGTATGTGAAGTCAGAATGGAGGTGTGTGAAGTCATAGAATTGAGGTGTGTGAAGTCACTATGGAGGTGTGTGAACTCATAGAATGGAGGTGTGTGAAATCACAGTGGAGGTGTGTGAAGTCATAGAATGGAGGTGTGTGATGTCACAGAATGGAGGTGTGTGAAGTCATAGAATGGAGCTGTGTGAAGTCAGAAAGGAGGTGTGTGAAGTCAGAATGGAGGTGTGTGAATTCACAGAATAGAGGTGTGTGAAGTCATAGAATGGAGGTGTGTGAAGTCAGAATGGAGGTGTGCGAAGTCACAGAATTGAGTTGTGTGCATTCACAGAATAGAGGTGTGTGAAGTTAGAATGCAGGTGTGAAGTCACAGAAGAGAGGAGTGTGAAGTCACAGAATGGATGTTTGTGAAATAAGAATGAAGGTGTTTGAAGTCATAGAGTGGAGGTGTGTGAAGTCACAGAATGGAGGTGTGTGAAGTCATAGAATGGAGGTGTGTGAAGTCATAAAATGGAGGTGTGTGAACTCATAGAAGGGAGGTGTGTGAAGTCAAAATGGAGTTGTGTGAAGTCAAAGAATGGTGGTTTTTGATGTCAACGAATGGAGGTGTGTGAAGTCATAGAATGGAGGTGTGTGAAGTCAGATTGGAGGTGTGTTAAATCACAGAATGGAGGTGTGTCAACTCAGAAATGAGGTGTGTGAAGTCATAGAATGGAGGTGTGTGAAGTCATAGAATGGAAGTGTGTGAAATCATAGAATGGAGGTGTGGGAAGTCACAGAATTGAGGTGTGTGAAGTCAGAATGGAGGTGTGTGAAGTCAGAATGGAGGTGAGTGAAGTCATAGAATGGAGATGTGTGAAGTCATAGAATGGAGGTGTGTGAACTCAGAATGGAGGTGTATGAAGTCACAGAATGGAGGTGTGTGAAGTCATAGAATGGAGGTTTGTGAAATCACAAAATGGAGGTGTGTGAATTCATAGAATGGAGGTGTGAAGTCATAGGATCGAGGTGTGTAAAGTCACAGAATGGAGGTGTGTGAAGTCACAGAATGGAGGTGTGTGAACTCAGAATGTAGGTGTGTGAAGCCACAGAATGGAGGTGTGTGAAGTCACAGAATGGAAGTGTGTGAAGTCATAGAAAGGAGGTATGTGAACTCAGAATGGAGGTGTGTGAAGTCACAGAATGGAGGTTTGTGAAGTCATAGAATGGACGTGTGTGAAGTCAGAGAATGGATGTTTGTGAAGTAAGAATGAAGGTGTGTGAAGTCACAGAATGGAGGTGTGTGAAGTCAGAATGGAGGTGTGAAGTCATAGAATGGGGTTGGGTGAAATCATAGAAAGGAGGTGTGTGAAGTCACAGAATGGAAGTGTGTGAACTCAGAATGGAGGTGTATGAAGTCACAGAATGGAGGTGTGTGAAGTCATAGAATGGATGTTTGTGAAGTAAGAATGAAGGTGTGTTAAATCATAGAATGGAGGTGTGTGAAGGCACAGAATGGAGGTGTGTGAAGTCAGAGAATGGAGCTGTTTGAAGTCAGAATGGAGGTGTGTGAAGTCCCAGAATGGAGGTGTGTGGACTCAGAATGGTGGTGTGTGAAGTCACAGAATGGAGGTGTGTTAAGTCATAGAATGGAGGTGGGTGAAGTCATAGAATGGATGTTTGTGAAGTAAGAAGGAGGTGTGTTAAGTCCTAGAATGGAGATGTGTGAAGGCAGAGAATGGAGGTGTGTGATGTCATAGAATGGAGCTGTGTGAAGTCAGAATGGAGGTGTGTGAAGTCATAGAATGAAGGTGTGTGAACTCACAATGGAGATGTGTGAAGTCAAAGAATGGAGGTGTGTGAAGTCAAAGAATGGAAGTGTGTGAAGTCATAGAATGGAGGTGTGTGAAGTCATAGAATGGAGGTGTGTGAAGTCACAGAAAGGAGATGTGTGAAGTCACAGAATGTATGTTTGTGAAGTCATAAAATGAAGGTGTGTGAAGTCAGAATGGAGGTGTGTGAAGTCACAGAATGGAGGTGTGTGAACTCAGAATGGAGGTGTGTGAAGTCATAGATGGAGGTGTGTGAAGTCATAGTATGGAGGTGTGTGAAATCACAGAATGGAGTTTTGTGAAGTCACAGAATGGAGCTGTGTGAAGTCATAACGCAGGAGTGTGAAGTCATAGAATGGAGGTGTGTGAAGTCAGAATGGAGGTGTGTGAACTCATAGAATGGAGGTGTGTGAAGTCACAATGGAGGTGTGTGAAGTCATAGAATTTAGGTGTGAGAAGTCACAAAATTGAGGTGTGTGAAGTCATAGAATGGAGGTGTGTGAAGTCAGAATGGAGGTGTGTGAATTCATAGAATGGAGGTGTGTGAAGTCACAGAATGGAGGTTTGTGTACTCAAAATTGAGGTGTTTGAAGTCAAAGAATGGAGGTGTGTGAAGTCATAGAATGGAAGTGTGTGAAGTCATAGAATGGAGGTGTGTGAAGTCAGAATGGACATGTGTGAAGTCACAGAATTGCGGTGTGTGAACCCAGAATGGAGGTGTGTGAAGTCACAGAATGGAGGTTTGTGAAGTCATACAATGGAGGTGTGTGAAGTCATAGAATGGATGTTACTAAAGTAAGAATGAAGGTATGTGAAGTCATAGAATGGAGGTGTGTGAAGTCATGGAATGGAGGTGTGTGAAGTCCAAGAATGGAGGTGTGTGAAGTCAAAGAATGGAGGTGTGTCAACTCAGAATGGAGGTGTGTGACGTCACAGAATGGATGTGTGTGAAGTCATAGAATGGAGGTGTGTGAAGTCAGAATGGAGGTGTGTGAAGTCACAATATTGAGGTGTGTGAACACAGAATGCAGGTGTGTGAATCACAGAATGGAGGTGTGTGAAATCATAGAATGGAGGTGTGTGAAGTCATAGAATGGATGTTTGTGAAGTAAGAATTAAGGTGTGTGAAGTCATAGAATAGAGGTGTGTGAAGTCAAAGAATGGAGGTGTGTGAAGTCACAGAATGGAGGTGTGTGAAGTCACACAATGGAGGTGTGTGAAGTCTCGAATGGAGGTGTGCGGTCATAGAAGGGAGGTGGGTGAAGTCATAGAAAGGAGGTGTGGGAAGTCATAGAATGGAGGAGTGTGAAGTCATACAGTGGAGGTGACTGAAGACACAGATTCGAGGTCTGTGAAGTCATAGAATGGAGGTGTGTAAAGTCAGAATGGAGGTGTGCGAAGTCATAGAATGGAGATTTGTGAATTCAAAGAATGGAGGTGTGTGACGTCACAATTGAAGTGTGTGAAGTCATAGAATGGAGGTGTGTGAAGTCACAGAATCTAGGTGAGTGAAGTCATACAATGGAGGTGAGTGAAGTCAGAATGGAGGTGTGTGAAGTCACAGAGTGGAGGTGTGTGAACTCAGAATGGAGGTGTGTGAAGTCATAGATGGAGGTGTGTGAAGTCATAGTATGGAGGTGTGTGAAATCATAGAATGGAGTTTTGTGAAGTCACACAATGGAGCTGTGTGAAGTCAGAATGGAGGTGTGTGAAGTCATAGAATGGAGGTGTGTGAATTCAGAATGGAGGTATGTGAAATCATAGAATCAAGGTGTGTGAAGTCACAATGGAGGTGTGTGAAGTCATAGAATGGATGTGTGTGAAATCATATAATGGAGGTGTGTGAAGTCACAGAATGGAGGTGTGTGAATTCATAGAATGGAGGTGTGTGAAGTCATAGAATGGAGGTGTGTGAACTCAGAATGGAGGTGGGTGAAGTCACAGAATGGAGGTGTGTGAAGTCACAGAATGGAGGTGTGTGAAGTCATAGAATGGAGGTGTGTGAAGTCACAGAATGAAGGTGTGTGAATCACAGAATGGAGGTGTGTGAACTCAGAATGGAGGTGGGTGAAGTCACAGAATGGAGGTGTGTGAAGTCATAAAATGGAGGTGTGTGAACTCATAGAAGGGAGGTGTGTGAAGTCAAAATGGAGTTGTGTGAAGTCAAAGAATGGTGGTTTTTGATGTCAACGAATGGAGGTGTGTGAAGTCATAGAATGGAGGTGTGTGAAGTCAGATTGGAGGTGTGTTAAATCACAGAATGGAGGTGTGTCAACTCAGAAATGAGGTGTGTGAAGTCATAGAATGGAGGTGTGTGAAGTCATAGAATGGAAGTGTGTGAAATCATAGAATGGAGGTGTGGGAAGTCACAGAATTGAGGTGTGTGAAGTCAGAATGGAGGTGTGTGAAGTCAGAATGGAGGTGAGTGAAGTCATAGAATGGAGATGTGTGAAGTCATAGAATGGAGGTGTGTGAACTCAGAATGGAGGTGTATGAAGTCACAGAATGGAGGTGTGTGAAGTCATAGAATGGAGGTTTGTGAAATCACAAAATGGAGGTGTGTGAATTCATAGAATGGAGGTGTGAAGTCATAGGATCGAGGTGTGTAAAGTCACAGAATGGAGGTGTGTGAAGTCACAGAATGGAGGTGTGTGAACTCAGAATGTAGGTGTGTGAAGCCACAGAATGGAGGTGTGTGAAGTCACAGAATGGAAGTGTGTGAAGTCATAGAAAGGAGGTATGTGAACTCAGAATGGAGGTGTGTGAAGTCACAGAATGGAGGTTTGTGAAGTCATAGAATGGACGTGTGTGAAGTCAGAGAATGGATGTTTGTGAAGTAAGAATGAAGGTGTGTGAAGTCACAGAATGGAGGTGTGTGAAGTCAGAATGGAGGTGTGAAGTCATAGAATGGGGTTGGGTGAAATCATAGAAAGGAGGTGTGTGAAGTCACAGAATGGAAGTGTGTGAACTCAGAATGGAGGTGTATGAAGTCACAGAATGGAGGTGTGTGAAGTCATAGAAGGGATGTTTGTGAAGTAAGAATGAAGGTGTGTTAAATCATAGAATGGAGGTGTGTGAAGGCACAGAATGGAGGTGTGTGAAGTCAGAGAATGGAGCTGTTTGAAGTCAGAATGGAGGTGTGTGAAGTCCCAGAATGGAGGTGTGTGGACTCAGAATGGTGGTGTGTGAAGTCACAGAATGGAGGTGTGTTAAGTCATAGAATGGAGGTGGGTGAAGTCATAGAATGGATGTTTGTGAAGTAAGAAGGAGGTGTGTTAAGTCCTAGAATGGAGATGTGTGAAGGCAGAGAATGGAGGTGTGTGATGTCATAGAATGGAGCTGTGTGAAGTCAGAATGGAGGTGTGTGAAGTCATAGAATGAAGGTGTGTGAACTCACAATGGAGATGTGTGAAGTCAAAGAATGGAGGTGTGTGAAGTCAAAGAATGGAAGTGTGTGAAGTCATAGAATGGAGGTGTGTGAAGTCATAGAATGGAGGTGTGTGAAGTCACAGAAAGGAGATGTGTGAAGTGACAGAATGTATGTTTGTGAAGTCATAAAATGAAGGTGTGTGAAGTCAGAATGGAGGTGTGTGAAGTCACAGAATTGAGGTGTGTGAACTCAGAATGGAGGTGTGTGAAGTCATAGATGGAGGTGTGTGAAGTCATAGTATGGAGGTGTGTGAAATCACAGAATGGAGTTTTGTGAAGTCACAGAATGGAGCTGTGTGAAGTCATAACGCAGGAGTGTGAAGTCATAGAATGGAGGTGTGTGAAGTCAGAATGGAGGTGTGTGAACTCATAGAATGGAGGTGTGTGAAGTCACAATGGAGGTGTGTGAAGTCATAGAATTTAGGTGTGAGAAGTCACAAAATTGAGGTGTGTGAAGTCATAGAATGGAGGTGTGTGAAGTCAGAATGGAGGTGTGTGAATTCATAGAATGGAGGTGTGTGAAGTCACAGAATGGAGGTTTGTGTACTCAAAATTGAGGTGTTTGAAGTCAAAGAATGGAGGTGTGTGAAGTCATAGAATGGAAGTGTGTGAAGTCATAGAATGGAGGTGTGTGAAGTCAGAATGGACATGTGTGAAGTCACAGAATTGCGGTGTGTGAACCCAGAATGGAGGTGTGTGAAGTCACAGAATGGAGGTTTGTGAAGTCATACAATGGAGGTGTGTGAAGTCATAGAATGGATGTTACTAAAGTAAGAATGAAGGTATGTGAAGTCATAGAATGGAGGTGTGTGAAGTCATGGAATGGAGGTGTGTGAAGTCCAAGAATGGAGGTGTGTGAAGTCAAAGAATGGAGGTGTGTCAACTCAGAATGGAGGTGTGTGACGTCACAGAATGGATGTGTGTGAAGTCATAGAATGGAGGTGTGCGAAGTCAGAATGGAGGTGTGTGAAGTCACAATATTGAGGTGTGTGAACACAGAATGCAGGTGTGTGAATCACAGAATGGAGGTGTGTGAAATCATAGAATGGAGGTGTGTGAAGTCATAGAATGGATGTTTGTGAAGTAAGAATTAAGGTGTGTGAAGTCATAGAATAGAGGTGTGTGAAGTCAAAGAATGGAGGTGTGTGAAGTCACAGAATGGAGGTGTGTGAAGTCACACAATGGAGGTGTGTGAAGTCTCGAATGGAGGTGTGCAGTCATAGAAGGGAGGTGGGTGAAGTCATAGAAAGGAGGTGTGGGAAGTCATAGAATGGAGGAGTGTGAAGTCATACAGTGGAGGTGACTGAAGACACAGATTCGAGGTCTGTGAAGTCATAGAATGGAGGTGTGTAAAGTCAGAATGGAGGTGTGCGAAGTCATAGAATGGAGATTTGTGAATTCAAAGAATGGAGGTGTGTGAGGTCACAATTGAAGTGTGTGAAGTCATAGAATGGAGGTGTGTGAAGTCACAGAATCTAGGTGAGTGAAGTCATACAATGGAGGTGAGTGAAGTCAGAATGGAGGTGTGTGAAGTCACAGAGTGGAGGTGTGTGAACTCAGAATGGAGGTGTGTGAAGTCATAGATGGAGGTGTGTGAAGTCATAGTATGGAGGTGTGTGAAATCATAGAATGGAGTTTTGTGAAGTCACACAATGGAGCTGTGTGAAGTCAGAATGGAGGTGTGTGAAGTCATAGAATGGAGGTGTGTGAATTCAGAATGGAGGTATGTGAAATCATAGAATCAAGGTGTGTGAAGTCACAATGGAGGTGTGTGAAGTCATAGAATGGAGGTGTGTGAAATCATATAATGGAGGTGTGTGAAGTCACAGAATGGAGGTGTGTGAATTCATAGAATGGAGGTGTGTGAAGTCATAGAATGGAGGTGTGTGAACTCAGAATGGAGGTGGGTGAAGTCACAGAATGGAGGTGTGTGAAGTCACAGAATGGAGGTGTGTGAAGTCACAGAATGGAGGTGTGTGAAGTCACAGAATGAAGGTGTGTGAATCACAGAATGGAGGTGTGTGAACTCAGAATGGAGGTGGGTGAAGTCACAGAATGGAGGTGTGTGAAGTCATAGAATGGAGGTGTGTGAAGTCACAGAATAGAGGAGTGTGAATTCATAGAATGGAGTTGTGTGAAGTCATAGAATGGAGGTGTGTGAAGTCATAGAATGGAGGTGTGTGAATTCATAGAATGGAGGTGTGTGAAGTCACAGAATGGAGGTTAGTGTACTCAAAATTGAGGTGTTTGAAGTCAAAGAATGGAGGTGTGTGAAGTCATAGAATGGAAGAGTGTGAAGTCATAGAATGGAGGTGTGTGAAGTCAGAATGGACATGTGTGAAGTCACAGAATTGCGGTGTGTGAACCCAGAATGGAGGTGTGTGAAGTCACAGAATGGAGGTTTGTGAAGTCATACAGTGGAGGTGTGTGAAGTCATAGAATGGATGTTTCTAAAGTAAGAATGAATGTGTGTGAAGTCATAGAATGGAGGTGTGTGAAGTCACAGAATGAAGGTGTATGAAGTCACAGAATGGAGGTGTGTGAACTCAGAATGGAGGTGGGTGAAGTCACAGAATGGAGGTGTGTGAAGTCATAGAATGGAGGTGTGTGAAGTCACAGAATGGAGGTGTGTGAATTCATAGAATGGAGGTGTGTGAAATCATAAAAGGGAAGTGTTTGAAGTCACAGAATGGAGGTATGTGAAGTCAGAATGGAGGTGTGTGAAGTCATAGAATTGAGGTGTGTGAAGTCACTATGGAGGTGTGTGAACTCATAGAATGGAGGTGTGTGAAATCACAGTGGAGGTGTGTGAAGTCATAGAATGGAGGTGTGTGAAGTCACAGAATGGAGGTGTGTGAAGTCATAGAATGGAGCTGTGTGAAGTCAGAAAGGAGGTGTGTGAAGTCAGAATGGAGGTGTGTGAATTCACAGAATAGAGGTGTGTGAAGTCATACAATGGAGGTGTGTGAAGTCAGAATGGAGGTGTGTGAAGTCACAGAATTGAGGTGTGTGAATTCACAGAATAGAGGTGTGTGAAGTCAGAATGCAGGTGTGAAGTCACAGAAGAGAGGTGTGTGAAGTCACAGAATGGATGTTTGTGAAATAAGAATGAAGGTGTTTGAAGTCATAGAGTGGAGGTGTGTGAAGTCACAGAATGGAGGTGTGTGCAGTCATAGAATGGAGGTGTGTGAAGTCATAGAATTGAGGTGTGTGAAGTCATAGAATGGAGGTGTGTGAAGTCATAAAATGGAGGTGTGTGAACTCATAGAAGGGAGGTGTGTGAAGTCAAAATGGAGTTGTGTGAAGTCATAGAATGGTGGTTTTTGATGTCAACGAATGGAGGTGTGTGAAGTCATAGAATGGAGGTGTGTGAAGTCAGATTGGAGGTGTGTTAAATCACAGAATGGAGGTGTGTCAACACAGAAATGAGGTGTGTGAAGTCATAGAATGGAGGTGTGTGAAGTCATAGAATGGAAGTGTGTGAAATCATAGAATGTTGGTGTGGAAAGTCACAGAATTGAGGTGTGTGAAGTCAGAATGGAGGTGTGTGAAGTCAGAATGGAGGTGAGTGAAGTCATAGAATGGAGATGTGTGAAGTCATAGAATGGAGGTGTGTGAACTCAGAATGGAGGTGTATGAAGTCACAGAATGGAGGTGTGTGAAGTCATAGAATGGAGGTTTGTGAAATCACAAAATGGAGGTGTGTGAATTCATAGAATGGAGGTGTGAAGTCATAGGATCGAGGTGTGTAAAGTCACAGAATGGAGGTGTGTGAAGTCACAGAATGGAGGTGTGTGAACTCAGAATGTAGGTGTGTGAAGCCACAGAATGGAGGTGTGTGAAGTCACAGAATGGAAGTGTGTGAAGTCATAGAAAGGAGGTATGTGAACTCAGAATGGAGGTGTGTGAAGTCACAGAATGGAGGTTTGTGAAGTCATAGAATGGACGTGTGTGAAGTCAGAGAATGGATGTTTGTGAAGTAAGAATGAAGGTGTGTGAAGTCACAGAATGGAGGTGTGTGAAGTCAGAATGGAGGTGTGAAGTCATAGAATGGGGTTGGGTGAAATCATAGAAAGGAGGTGTGTGAAGTCACAGAATGGAAGTGTGTGAACTCAGAATGGAGGTGTATGAAGTCACAGAATGGAGGTGTGTGAAGTCATAGAATGGATGTTTGTGAAGTAAGAATGAAGGTGTGTTAAATCATAGAATGGAGGTGTGTGAAGGCACAGAATGGAGGTGTGTGAAGTCAGAGAATGGAGCTGTTTGAAGTCAGAATGGAGGTGTGTGAAGTCCCAGAATGGAGGTGTGTGGACTCAGAATGGTGGTGTGTGAAGTCACAGAATGGAGGTGTGTTAAGTCATAGAATGGAGGTGGGTGAAGTCATAGAATGGATGTTTGTGAAGTAAGAAGGAGGTGTGTTAAGTCCTAGAATGGAGATGTGTGAAGGCAGAGAATGGAGGTGTGTGATGTCATAGAATGGAGCTGTGTGAAGTCAGAATGGAGGTGTGTGAAGTCATAGAATGAAGGTGTGTGAACTCACAATGGAGATGTGTGAAGTCAAAGAATGGAGGTGTGTGAAGTCAAAGAATGGAAGTGTGTGAAGTCATAGAATGGAGGTGTGTGAAGTCATAGAATGGAGGTGTGTGAAGTCACAGAAAGGAGATGTGTGAAGTCACAGAATGTATGTTTGTGAAGTCATAAAATGAAGGTGTGTGAAGTCAGAATGGAGGTGTGTGAAGTCACAGAATGGAGGTGTGTGAACTCAGAATGGAGGTGTGTGAAGTCATAGATGGAGGTGTGTGAAGTCATAGTATGGAGGTGTGTGAAATCACAGAATGGAGTTTTGTGAAGTCACAGAATGGAGCTGTGTGAAGTCATAACGCAGGAGTGTGAAGTCATAGAATGGAGGTGTGTGAAGTCAGAATGGAGGTGTGTGAACTCATAGAATGGAGGTGTGTGAAGTCACAATGGAGGTGTGTGAAGTCATAGAATTTAGGTGTGAGAAGTCACAAAATTGAGGTGTGTGAAGTCATAGAATGGAGGTGTGTGAAGTCAGAATGGAGGTGTGTGAATTCATAGAATGGAGGTGTGTGAAGTCACAGAATGGAGGTTTGTGTACTCAAAATTGAGGTGTTTGAAGTCAAAGAATGGAGGTGTGTGAAGTCATAGAATGGAAGTGTGTGAAGTCATAGAATGGAGGTGTGTGAAGTCAGAATGGACATGTGTGAAGTCACAGAATTGCGGTGTGTGAACCCAGAATGGAGGTGTGTGAAGTCACAGAATGGAGGTTTGTGAAGTCATACAATGGAGGTGTGTGAAGTCATAGAATGGATGTTACTAAAGTAAGAATGAAGGTATGTGAAGTCATAGAATGGAGGTGTGTGAAGTCATGGAATGGAGGTGTGTGAAGTCCAAGAATGGAGGTGTGTGAAGTCAAAGAATGGAGGTGTGTCAACTCAGAATGGAGGTGTGTGACGTCACAGAATGGATGTGTGTGAAGTCATAGAATGGAGGTGTGTGAAGTCAGAATGGAGGTGTGTGAAGTCACAATATTGAGGTGTGTGAACACAGAATGCAGGTGTGTGAATCACAGAATGGAGGTGTGTGAAATCATAGAATGGAGGTGTGTGAAGTCATAGAATGGATGTTTGTGAAGTAAGAATTAAGGTGTGTGAAGTCATAGAATAGAGGTGTGTGAAGTCAAAGAATGGAGGTGTGTGAAGTCACAGAATGGAGGTGTGTGAAGTCACACAATGGAGGTGTGTGAAGTCTCGAATGGAGGTGTGCGGTCATAGAAGGGAGGTGGGTGAAGTCATAGAAAGGAGGTGTGGGAAGTCATAGAATGGAGGAGTGTGAAGTCATACAGTGGAGGTGACTGAAGACACAGATTCGAGGTCTGTGAAGTCATAGAATGGAGGTGTGTAAAGTCAGAATGGAGGTGTGCGAAGTCATAGAATGGAGATTTGTGAATTCAAAGAATGGAGGTGTGTGACGTCACAATTGAAGTGTGTGAAGTCATAGAATGGAGGTGTGTGAAGTCACAGAATCTAGGTGAGTAAAGTCATACAATGGAGGTGAGTGAAGTCAGAATGGAGGTGTGTGAAGTCACAGAGTGGAGGTGTGTGAACTCAGAATGGAGGTGTGTGAAGTCATAGATGGAGGTGTGTGAAGTCATAGTATGGAGGTGTGTGAAATCATAGAATGGAGTTTTGTGAAGTCACACAATGGAGCTGTGTGAAGTCAGAATGGAGGTGTGTGAAGTCATAGAATGGAGGTGTGTGAATTCAGAATGGAGGTATGTGAAATCATAGAATCAAGGTGTGTGAAGTCACAATGGAGGTGTGTGAAGTCATAGAATGGAGGTGTGTGAAATCATATAATGGAGGTGTGTGAAGTCACAGAATGGAGGTGTGTGAATTCATAGAATGGAGGTGTGTGAAGTCATAGAATGGAGGTGTGTGAACTCAGAATGGAGGTGGGTGAAGTCACAGAATGGAGGTGTGTGAAGTCACAGAATGGAGGTGTGTGAAGTCACAGAATGGAGGTGTGTGAAGTCACAGAATGAAGGTGTGTGAATCACAGAATGGAGGTGTGTGAACTCAGAATGGAGGTGGGTGAAGTCACAGAATGGAGGTGTGTGAAGTCATAGAATGGAGGTGTGTGAAGTCACAGAATAGAGGAGTGTGAATTCATAGAATGGAGTTGTGTGAAGTCATAGAATGGAGGTGTGTGAAGTCATAGAATGGAGGTGTGTGAATTCATAGAATGGAGGTGTGTGAAGTCACAGAATGGAGGTTAGTGTACTCAAAATTGAGGTGTTTGAAGTCAAAGAATGGAGGTGTGTGAAGTCATAGAATGGAAGAGTGTGAAGTCATAGAATGGAGGTGTGTGAAGTCAGAATGGACATGTGTGAAGTCACAGAATTGCGGTGTGTGAACCCAGAATGGAGGTGTGTGAAGTCACAGAATAGAGGTTTGTGAAGTCATACAGTGGAGGTGTGTGAAGTCATAGAATGGATGTTTCTAAAGTAAGAATGAATGTGTGTGAAGTCATAGAATGGAGGTGTGTGAAGTCACAGAATGAAGGTGTATGAAGTCACAGAATGGAGGTGTGTGAAGTCACAGAATGAAGGTGTGTGAATCACAGAATGGAGGTGTGTGAACTCAGAATGGAGGTGGGTGAAGTCACAGAATGGAGGTGTGTGAAGTCATAGAATGGAGGTGTGTGAAGTCATAGAATGGAGGTGTGTGAACTCAGAATGGAGGTGGGTGAAGTCACAGAATGGAGGTGTGTGAAGTCACAGAATGGAGGTGTGTGAAGTCACAGAATGGAGGTGTGTGAAGTCACAGAATGAAGGTGTGTGAATCACAGAATGGAGGTGTGTGAACTCAGAATGGAGGTGGGTGAAGTCACAGAATGGAGGTGTGTGAAGTCATAGAATGGAGGTGTGTGAAGTCACAGAATAGAGGAGTGTGAATTCATAGAATGGAGTTGTGTGAAGTCATAGAATGGAGGTGTGTGAAGTCATAGAATGGAGGTGTGTGAATTCATAGAATGGAGGTGTGTGAAGTCACAGAATGGAGGTTAGTGTACTCAAAATTGAGGTGTTTGAAGTCAAAGAATGGAGGTGTGTGAAGTCATAGAATGGAAGAGTGTGAAGTCATAGAATGGAGGTGTGTGAAGTCAGAATGGACATGTGTGAAGTCACAGAATTGCGGTGTGTGAACCCAGAATGGAGGTGTGTGAAGTCACAGAATGGAGGTTTGTGAAGTCATACAGTGGAGGTGTGTGAAGTCATAGAATGGATGTTTCTAAAGTAAGAATGAATGTGTGTGAAGTCATAGAATGGAGGTGTGTGAAGTCACAGAATGAAGGTGTATGAAGTCACAGAATGGAGGTGTGTGAACTCAGAATGGAGGTGGGTGAAGTCACAGAATGGAGGTGTGTGAAGTCATAGAATGGAGGTGTGTGAAGTCACAGAATGGAGGTGTGTGAATTCATAGAATGGAGGTGTGTGAAATCATAAAAGGGAAGTGTTTGAAGTCACAGAATGGAGGTATGTGAAGTCAGAATGGAGGTGTGTGAAGTCATAGAATTGAGGTGTGTGAAGTCACTATGGAGGTGTGTGAACTCATAGAATGGAGGTGTGTGAAATCACAGTGGAGGTGTGTGAAGTCATAGAATGGAGGTGTGTGAAGTCACAGAATGGAGGTGTGTGAAGTCATAGAATGGAGCTGTGTGAAGTCAGAAAGGAGGTGTGTGAAGTCAGAATGGAGGTGTGTGAATTCACAGAATAGAGGTGTGTGAAGTCATACAATGGAGGTGTGTGAAGTCAGAATGGAGGTGTGTGAAGTCACAGAATTGAGGTGTGTGAATTCACAGAATAGAGGTGTGTGAAGTCAGAATGCAGGTGTGAAGTCACAGAAGAGAGGTGTGTGAAGTCACAGAATGGATGTTTGTGAAATAAGAATGAAGGTGTTTGAAGTCATAGAGTGGAGGTGTGTGAAGTCACAGAATGGAGGTGTGTGCAGTCATAGAATGGAGGTGTGTGAAGTCATAGAATTGAGGTGTGTGAAGTCATAGAATGGAGGTGTGTGAAGTCATAAAATGGAGGTGTGTGAACTCATAGAAGGGAGGTGTGTGAAGTCAAAATGGAGTTGTGTGAAGTCATAGAATGGTGGTTTTTGATGTCAACGAATGGAGGTGTGTGAAGTCATAGAATGGAGGTGTGTGAAGTCAGATTGGAGGTGTGTTAAATCACAGAATGGAGGTGTGTCAACACAGAAATGAGGTGTGTGAAGTCATAGAATGGAGGTGTGTGAAGTCATAGAATGGAAGTGTGTGAAATCATAGAATGTTGGTGTGGAAAGTCACAGAATTGAGGTGTGTGAAGTCAGAATGGAGGTGTGTGAAGTCAGAATGGAGGTGAGTGAAGTCATAGAATGGAGATGTGTGAAGTCATAGAATGGAGGTGTGTGAACTCAGAATGGAGGTGTATGAAGTCACAGAATGGAGGTGTGTGAAGTCATAGAATGGAGGTTTGTGAAATCACAAAATGGAGGTGTGTGAATTCATAGAATGGAGGTGTGAAGTCATAGGATCGAGGTGTGTAAAGTCACAGAATGGAGGTGTGTGAAGTCACAGAATGGAGGTGTGTGAACTCAGAATGTAGGTGTGTGAAGCCACAGAATGGAGGTGTGTGAAGTCACAGAATGGAAGTGTGTGAAGTCATAGAAAGGAGGTATGTGAACTCAGAATGGAGGTGTGTGAAGTCACAGAATGGAGGTTTGTGAAGTCATAGAATGGACGTGTGTGAAGTCAGAGAATGGATGTTTGTGAAGTAAGAATGAAGGTGTGTGAAGTCACAGAATGGAGGTGTGTGAAGTCAGAATGGAGGTGTGAAGTCATAGAATGGGGTTGGGTGAAATCATAGAAAGGAGGTGTGTGAAGTCACAGAATGGAAGTGTGTGAACTCAGAATGGAGGTGTATGAAGTCACAGAATGGAGGTGTGTGAAGTCATAGAATGGATGTTTGTGAAGTAAGAATGAAGGTGTGTTAAATCATAGAATGGAGGTGTGTGAAGGCACAGAATGGAGGTGTGTGAAGTCAGAGAATGGAGCTGTTTGAAGTCAGAATGGAGGTGTGTGAAGTCCCAGAATGGAGGTGTGTGGACTCAGAATGGTGGTGTGTGAAGTCACAGAATGGAGGTGTGTTAAGTCATAGAATGGAGGTGGGTGAAGTCATAGAATGGATGTTTGTGAAGTAAGAAGGAGGTGTGTTAAGTCCTAGAATGGAGATGTGTGAAGGCAGAGAATGGAGGTGTGTGATGTCATAGAATGGAGCTGTGTGAAGTCAGAATGGAGGTGTGTGAAGTCATAGAATGAAGGTGTGTGAACTCACAATGGAGATGTGTGAAGTCAAAGAATGGAGGTGTGTGAAGTCAAAGAATGGAAGTGTGTGAAGTCATAGAATGGAGGTGTGTGAAGTCATAGAATGGAGGTGTGTGAAGTCACAGAAAGGAGATGTGTGAAGTCACAGAATGTATGTTTGTGAAGTCATAAAATGAAGGTGTGTGAAGTCAGAATGGAGGTGTGTGAAGTCACAGAATGGAGGTGTGTGAACTCAGAATGGAGGTGTGTGAAGTCATAGATGGAGGTGTGTGAAGTCATAGTATGGAGGTGTGTGAAATCACAGAATGGAGTTTTGTGAAGTCACAGAATGGAGCTGTGTGAAGTCATAACGCAGGAGTGTGAAGTCATAGAATGGAGGTGTGTGAAGTCAGAATGGAGGTGTGTGAACTCATAGAATGGAGGTGTGTGAAGTCACAATGGAGGTGTGTGAAGTCATAGAATTTAGGTGTGAGAAGTCACAAAATTGAGGTGTGTGAAGTCATAGAATGGAGGTGTGTGAAGTCAGAATGGAGGTGTGTGAATTCATAGAATGGAGGTGTGTGAAGTCACAGAATGGAGGTTTGTGTACTCAAAATTGAGGTGTTTGAAGTCAAAGAATGGAGGTGTGTGAAGTCATAGAATGGAAGTGTGTGAAGTCATAGAATGGAGGTGTGTGAAGTCAGAATGGACATGTGTGAAGTCACAGAATTGCGGTGTGTGAACCCAGAATGGAGGTGTGTGAAGTCACAGAATGGAGGTTTGTGAAGTCATACAATGGAGGTGTGTGAAGTCATAGAATGGATGTTACTAAAGTAAAAATGAAGGTATGTGAAGTCATAGAATGGAGGTGTGTGAAGTCATGGAATGGAGGTGTGTGAAGTCCAAGAATGGAGGTGTGTGAAGTCAAAGAATGGAGGTGTGTCAACTCAGAATGGAGGTGTGTGACGTCACAGAATGGATGTGTGTGAAGTCATAGAATGGAGGTGTGTGAAGTCAGAATGGAGGTGTGTGAAGTCACAATATTGAGGTGTGTGAACACAGAATGCAGGTGTGTGAATCACAGAATGGAGGTGTGTGAAATCATAGAATGGAGGTGTGTGAAGTCATAGAATGGATGTTTGTGAAGTAAGAATTAAGGTGTGTGAAGTCATAGAATAGAGGTGTGTGAAGTCAAAGAATGGAGGTGTGTGAAGTCAGAGAATGGAGGTGTGTGAAGTCACACAATGGAGGTGTGTGAAGTCTCGAATGGAGGTGTGCGGTCATAGACGGGAGGTGGGTGAAGTCATAGAAAGGAGGTGTGGGAAGTCATAGAATGGAGGAGTGTGAAGTCATACAGTGGAGGTGACTGAAGACACAGATTCGAGGTCTGTGAAGTCATAGAATGGAGGTGTGTAAAGTCAGAATGGAGGTGTGCGAAGTCATAGAATGGAGATTTGTGAATTCAAAGAATGGAGGTGTGTGACGTCACAATTGAAGTGTGTGAAGTCATAGAATGGAGGTGTGTGAAGTCACAGAATCTAGGTGAGTGAAGTCATACAATGGAGGTGAGTGAAGTCAGAATGGAGGTGTGTGAAGTCACAGAGTGGAGGTGTGTGAACTCAGAATGGAGGTGTGTGAAGTCATAGATGGAGGTGTGTGAAGTCATAGTATGGAGGTGTGTGAAATCATAGAATGGAGTTTTGTGAAGTCACACAATGGAGCTGTGTGAAGTCAGAATGGAGGTGTGTGAAGTCATAGAATGGAGGTGTGTGAAGTCAGAATGGAGGTATGTGAAATCATAGAATCAAGGTGTGTGAAGTCACAATGGAGGTGTGTGAAGTCATAGAATGGAGGTGTGTGAAATCATATCATGGAGGTGTGTGAAGTCACAGAATGGAGGTGTGTGAATTCATAGAATGGAGGTGTGTGAAGTCATAGAATGGAGGTGTGTGAACTCAGAATGGAGGTGGGTGAAGTCACAGAATGGAGGTGTGTGAAGTCACAGAATGGAGGTGTGTGAAGTCACAGAATGGAGGTGTGTGAAGTCACAGAATGAAGGTGTGTGAATCACAGAATGGAGGTGTGTGAACTCAGAATGGAGGTGGGTGAAGTCACAGAATGGAGGTGTGTGAAGTCATAGAATGGAGGTGTGTGAAGTCACAGAATAGAGGAGTGTGAATTCATAGAATGGAGTTTTGTGAAGTCATAGAATGGAGGTGTGTGAAGTCATAGAATGGAGGTGTGTGAATTCATAGAATGGAGGTGTGTGAAGTCACAGAAAGGAGGTTAGTGTACTCAAAATTGAGGTGTTTGAAGTCAAAGAATGGAGGTGTGTGAAGTCATAGAATGGAAGAGTGTGAAGTCATAGAATGGAGGTGTGTGAAGTCAGAATGGACATGTGTGAAGTCACAGAATTGCGGTGTGTGAACCCAGAATGGAGGTGTGTGAAGTCACAGAATGGAGGTTTGTGAAGTCATACAGTGGAGGTGTGTGAAGTCATAGAATGGATGTTTCTAAAGTAAGAATGAATGTGTGTGAAGTCATAGAATGGAGGTGTGTGAAGTCACAGAATGAAGGTGTATGAAGTCACAGAATGGAGGTGTGTGAACTCAGAATGGAGGTGGGTGAAGTCACAGAATGGAGGTGTGTGAAGTCATAGAATGGAGGTGTGTGAAGTCACAGAATGGAGGTGTGTGAATTCATAGAATGGAGGTGTGTGAAATCATAAAAGGGAAGTGTTTGAAGTCACAGAATGGAGGTATGTGAAGTCAGAATGGAGGTGTGTGAAGTCATAGAATTGAGGTGTGTGAAGTCACTATGGAGGTGTGTGAACTCATAGAATGGAGGTGTGTGAAATCACAGTGGAGGTGTGTGAAGTCATAGAATGGAGGTGTGTGAAGTCACAGAATGGAGGTGTGTGAAGTCATAGATTGGAGCTGTGTGAAGTCAGAAAGGAGGTGTGTGAAGTCAGAATGGAGGTGTGTGAATTCACAGAATAGAGGTGTGTGAAGTCATACAATGGAGGTGTGTGAAGTCAGAATGGAGGTGTGTGAAGTCACAGAATTGAGGTGTGTGAATTCACAGAATAGAGGTGTGTGAAGTCAGAATGCAGGTGTGAAGTCACAGAAGAGAGGTGTGTGAAGTCACAGAATGGATGTTTGTGAAATAAGAATGAAGGTGTTTGAAGTCATAGAGTGGAGGTGTGTGAAGTCACAGAATGGAGGTGTGTGCAGTCATAGAATGGAGGTGTGTGAAGTCATAGAATTGAGGTGTGTGAAGTCATAGAATGGAGGTGTGTGAAGTCATAAAATGGAGGTGTGTGAACTCATAGAAGGGAGGTGTGTGAAGTCAAAATGGAGTTGTGTGAAGTCATAGAATGGTGGTTTTTGATGTCAACGAATGGAGGTGTGTGAAGTCATAGAATGGAGGTGTGTGAAGTCAGATTGGAGGTGTGTTAAATCACAGAATGGAGGTGTGTCAACACAGAAATGAGGTGTGTGAAGTCATAGAATGGAGGTGTGTGAAGTCATAGAATGGAAGTGTGTGAAATCATAGAATGTTGGTGTGGAAAGTCACAGAATTGAGGTGTGTGAAGTCAGAATGGAGGTGAGTGAAGTCACAGAATGAAGGTGTGTGAATCACAGAATTGAGGTGTGTGAACTCAGAATGGAGGTGGGTGAAGTCACAGAATGGAGGTGTGTGAAGTCATAGAATGGAGGTGTGTGAAGTCACAGAATGGAGGAGTGTGAATTCATAGAATGGAGGTGTGTGAAGTCATAGAATGGATGTGTGTGAAGTCATAGAATGGAGGTGTGTGAAGTCATAGAATGGAGGTGTGTGAAGTCACAGAATGGAGGTTTGTGTACTCAAAATTGAGGTGTTTGAAGTCAAAGAATGGAGGTGTGTGAAGTCATAGAATGGAAGTGTGTGAAGTCATAGAATGGAGGTGTGTGAAGTCAGAATGGACATATGTGAAGTCACAGAATTGCGGTGTGTGAACCCAGAATGGAGGTGTGTGAAGTCACAGAATGGAGGTTTGTGAAGTCATACAATGGAGGTGTGTGAAGTCATAGAATGGATGGTTCTAAAGTAAGAATGAAGGTGTGTGAAGTCATAGAATGGAGGTGTGTGAAGTCACAGAATGAAGGTGTATGAAGTCACAGAATGGAGGTGTGTGAACTCAGAATGGAGGTGGGTGAAGTCACAGAATGGAGGTGTGTGAAGTCATAGAATGGAGGTGTTTGAAGTCACAGAATGGAGGTGTGTGAATTCATAGAATGGAGGTGTGTGAAATCATAAAATGGAATCTTTGAAGTCACAGAATGGAGGTATGTGAAGTCAGAATGGAGGTGTGTGAAGTAATAGAATTGAGGTGTGTGAAGTCACTATGGAGGTGTGTGAACTCATAGAATGGAGGTGTGTGAAATCACAGTGGAGGTGTGTGAAGTCATAGAATGGAGGTGTGTGATGTCACAGAATGGAGGTGTGTGAAGTCATAGAATGGAGCTGTGTGAAGTCAGAAAGGAGGTGTGTGAAGTCAGAATGGAGGTGTGTGAATTCACAGAATAGAGGTGTGTGAAGTCATAGAATGGAGGTGTGTGAAGTCAGAATGGAGGTGTGCGAAGTCACAGAATTGAGTTGTGTGCATTCACAGAATAGAGGTGTGTGAAGTCAGAATGCAGGTGTGAAGTCACAGAAGAGAGGTGTGTGAAGTCACAGAATGGATGTTTGTGAAATAAGAATGAAGGTGTTTGAAGTCATAGAGTGGAGGTGTGTGAAGTCACAGAATGGAGGTGTGTGAAGTCATAGAATGGAGGTGTGTGAAGTCATAAAATGGAGGTGTGTGAACTCATAGAAGGGAGGTGTGTGAAGTCAAAATGGAGTTGTGTGAAGTCAAAGAATGGTGGTTTTTGATGTCAACGAATGGAGGTGTGTGAAGTCATAGAATGGAGGTGTGTGAAGTCAGATTGGAGGTGTGTTAAATCACAGAATGGAGGTGTGTCAACTCAGAAATGAGGTGTGTGAAGTCATAGAATGGAGGTGTGTGAAGTCATAGAATGGAAGTGTGTGAAATCATAGAATGGAGGTGTGGGAAGTCACAGAATTGAGGTGTGTGAAGTCAGAATGGAGGTGTGTGAAGTCAGAATGGAGGTGAGTGAAGTCATAGAATGGAGATGTGTGAAGTCATAGAATGGAGGTGTGTGAACTCAGAATGGAGGTGTATGAAGTCACAGAATGGAAGTGTGTGAAGTCATAGAATGGAGGTTTGTGAAATCACAAAATGGAGGTGTGTGAATTCATAGAATGGAGGTGTGAAGTCATAGGATCGAGGTGTGTAAAGTCACAGAATGGAGGTGTGTGAAGTCACAGAATGGAGGTGTGTGAACTCAGAATGTAGGTGTGTGAAGCCACAGAATGGAGGTGTGTGAAGTCACAGAATGGAAGTGTGTGAAGTCATAGAAAGGAGGTATGTGAACTCAGAATGGAGGTGTGTGAAGTCACAGAATGGAGGTTTGTGAAGTCATAGAATTTACGTGTGTGAAGTCAGAGAATGGATGTTTGTGAAGTAAGAATGAAGGTGTGTGAAGTCACAGAATGGAGGTGTGTGAAGTCAGAATGGAGGTGTGAAGTCATAGAATGGGGTTGGGTGAAATCATAGAAAGGAGGTGTGTGAAGTCACAGAATGGAAGTGTGTGAACTCAGAATGGAGGTGTATGAAGTCACAGAATGGAGGTGTGTGAAGTCATAGAATGGAGGTGTGTGAAGTCAAAGAATGAAGGTGTGTGAAGTCACAGAATGGAGGTGTGTGAACTCAGAATGGAGGTGGGTGAAGTCACAGAATGGAGGTGTGTGAAGTCATAGAATGGAGGTGTGTGAAGTCACAGAATGGAGGTGTGTGAATTCATAGAATGGAGGTGTGTGAAATCTTAAAATGGAAGTGTTTGAAGTCACAGAATGGAGGTGTGTGAAGTCAGAATGGAGGTGTGTGAAGTCATAGAATTGAGGTGTGTGAAGTCACAATGGAGGTGTGTGAACTCAGAGAATGGAGGTGTGTGAAATCACAGTGGAGGTGTGTGAAGTCATAGAATGGACGTGTGTGAAGTCACAGAATGGATGTGTGTGAAGTCATAGAATGGAGCTGTGTGAAGTCAGAATGGAGGTGTGTGAAGTCAGAATGGAGGTGTGTGAAGTCACAGAATGGAGGTGTGTTAAGTCATAGAATGGAGGTGTGTGAAAACATAGAATGGAGCTATGTGAAATCAGAATAGAGGTGTGTGAAGTCACAGAATTGAGGTGTGTGAATTCACAGAATAGAGGTGTGTGAATTCAGAATGCAGGTGTGAAGTCACAGAAGGGAGGTGTGTGAAGTCACAGAATGGATGTTTGTGGAGTAAGAATGAAGGTGTTTGAAATCATAGAATGGAGGTGTGTGAAGTTATAGAATGGAGGTGTGTGAAGTCATAGAATTGAGGTGTGTGAAGTCATACAATGAAGGTGTGTGAAGTCAGAATGGAGGTGTGTGAAGTCACAGAATGGAGGTGTGTGAACTCAGAATGGAGGTGTGTGAAGTCATAGATGGAGGTGTGTGAAGACATAGTATGGAGGTGTGTGGAATCATAGAGTGGAGTTTTGTGAAGTCACAGAATGGAGCTGTGTGAAGTCAGAATGGAGGTGTGTGAACTCATAGAATGGAGATGTGTGAAGTCACAATGGAGGTGTGTGAAATCTTAGAATGGAGGTATGTGAAGTCAAAAAATGGAGGTGTGTGAAGTCATAGAATGGATTTTTGTGAAATAAGAATGAAGGTGTGTGAAGTCACAGAATGGAGGTGTGTCAACTCAGAATGGAGGTGTGTGAAGTCACAGAATGGATGTGTGTGAAGTCATAGAATGGAGGTGTGTGAAGTCAGAATGGAGGTGTGTGAAGACACAATATTGAGGTGTGTGAACACAGAATGCAGGTGTGTGAATCACAGAATGGAGGTGTGTGAAATCATAGAATGGAGGTGTGTGATGTCATTGAATGGATGTTTGTGAAGTAATAATGAAGGTGTGTGAAGTCATAGAATAGAGGTGTGTGAAGTCAAAGAATGGAGGTGTGTGAAGTCACAGAATGGAGGTGTGTGAAGTCACACAATGGAGGTGTGTGAAGTCTCGAATGGAGGTGTGCGGTCATAGAAGGGAGGTGGGTGAAGTCATAGAAAGGAGGTGTGGGAAGTCATAGAATGGAGGAGTGTGAAGTCATACAGTGGAGGTGACTGAAGACACAGATTCGAGGTCTGTGAAGTCATAGAATGGAGGTGTGTAAAGTCAGAATGGAGGTGTGTGAAGTCATAGAATGGAGATTTGTGAATTCATAGAATGGAGGTGTGTGACGTCACAATTGAAGTGTGTGAAGTCATAGAATGGAGGTGTGTGAAGTCACAGAATGGAGGTGAGTGAAGTCATACAATGGAGGTGAGTGAAGTCAGAATGGAGGTGTGTGAAGTCACAGAATGGAGGTGTGTGAACTCAGAATGGAGGTGTGTGAAGTCATAGATGGAGGTGTGTGAAGTCACAGTATAGAGGTGTGTGAAATCATAGAATGGAGTTTTGTGAAGTCACACAATGGAGCTGTGTGAAGTCAGAATGGAGGTGTGTGAAGTCATAGAATGGAGGTGTGTGAAGTCAGAATGGAGGTATATGAAATCATAGAATCAAGGTGTGTGAAGTCACAATGGAGGTGTGTGAAGTCATAGAATGGAGGAGTGTGAAATCATATAATGGAGGTGTGTGAAGTCACAGAATGGAGGTGTGTGAATTCATAGAATGGAGGTGTGTGAAGTCATAGAGTGGAGGTGTGTGAACTCAGAATGGAGGTGGGTGAAGTCACAGAATGGTGGTGGGTGAAGTCATAGAATGGAGGTGTGTGAAGTCACAGAATGGAGGTGTGTGAAGTCACAGAATGAAGGTGTGTGAATCACAGAATTGAGGTATGTGAACTCAGAATGGAGTTGGGTGAAGTCACAGAATGGAGGTGTGTGAAGTCATAGAATGGAGGTGTGTGAAGTCACAGAATGGAGGAGTGTGAATTCATAGAATGGAGGTGTGTGAAGTCATAGAATGGAGGTGTGTGAAGTCATAGAATGGAGGTGTGTGAATTCATAGAATGGAGGTGTGTGAAGTCACAGAATGGAGGTTTGTGTACTCAAAATTGAGGTGTTTGAAGTCAAAGAATGGAGGTGTGTGAAGTCATAGAATGGAAGTGTGTGAAGTCATAGAATGGAGGTGTGTGAAGTCAGAATGGACATGTGTGAAGTCACAGAATTGCGGTGTGTGAACCCAGAATGGAGGTGTGTGAAGTCACAGAATGGAGGTTTGTGAAGTCATACAATGGAGGTGTGTGAAGTCATAGAATGGATGTTTCTAAAGTAAGAATGAAGGTGTGTGAAGTCATAGAATGGAGGTGTGTGAAGTCAAAATGGAGGTGTGGGAACTCATAGAATGGAGGTGTGTGAACTCATAGAATTGAGGTGTGTGAAATCATGGAATGGAGGTGTGTGAAGTCCAAGAATGGAGGTGTGTGAAGTCAAAGAATGGAGGTGTGTGAAGTCACAGAATGGAGGTTGCCGGGGCCAACCGGCGGCAAACCAGGGTTCGCAGATTGGGGTTCCTGAAATCGGGGGCAAGGACTAGCAAGAAAGAGAAGAGAGACAGACACAGAGGGTCCGGGGTGTCCGCAGTCCAGGTAAAGACTGCCGAGACTGCCTGTTTATTTTCCACTCCCCCTTCTTCCCTCCTCCTGATCCAGGAACCTCCAGATGTTACATTCATATGGTAATTCTCA
The DNA here is from genome assembly GCA_024803745.1 of Megascapheus bottae. Taxonomy (NCBI): domain Eukaryota; kingdom Metazoa; phylum Chordata; class Mammalia; order Rodentia; family Geomyidae; genus Megascapheus; species Megascapheus bottae. The sequence continues at coordinate 4,680 of JANJXV010001725.1, read as the reverse complement.
GGTCATTTGCATAGAATAGGGCCAGAAAGCAATAAGACAACAAAGCCATCGTCTGATGCAAGCCATGGTACAGTTTGATTCCACTCTGGCTCACAACAGGAGGTGTGTGAAGTCACAGAATTGAAGTGTGTGAAGTCAAAATGGAGGTGTGTGAAGTCATAGAATGGAGGTGTGTGAATTCATAGAATGGAGGTGTGTGAAGTCATAGGATCGAGGTGTGTGAACTCACAGAATGGAGGTGTGTGAAGTCACAGAATGGAGGTGTGTGAAGTCACAGAATGGAGGTGTGTGAAGTCAGAATGGAGGTGTGTGAAGCCACAGAATGGAGGTGTGTGAAGTCATAGAAAGGAAGTGTGTGAAGTCATAGAATGGAGGTGTGTGAAGGAAGAATGGAGGTGTGTGAAGTCACAGAATGGAGGTGTGTGAATTCAGAATGGAGGTGTGTGAAGTCACAGAATGGAGGTTTGTGAAGTCATAGAATGGAGGTGTGTGAAGTCAGAGAATGGATGTTTCTGAAGTAAGAATGAAGGTGTGTGAAGTCATAGAATGGAGGTGTGTGAAGTCAAATTGGAGGTGTGTGAACTCATAGAATGGAGGTGTGTGAACTCATAGAATGGAGGTGTGTGAAGTCATGGAATGGAGGTGTGTGAAGTCAAACAATGGAGGTGTGTGAAGTGAAACAATAGAGGTGTGTGAAGTCACAGAATGGAGGTTTGTGAAGTCACAGAATGGAAGTGTGTGAAGTCAAAACGGAGTTGTGTGAAGTCACAGAATGGAGGTGTGTGAACTCACAGAATGGAGGTGTGTGAAGTGAGATTGGAGGTGTGTGATATCACAGAATTGAGGTGTGTGAAATCATAGAATGGAGGTGTGTGAAGTCATAAAATGGAGGTGTGTGAACTCATAGAATAGAGGTGTGTGAAGTCATAGAATTGAGGTATGTGAAGTCATAGAACGGAGGTGTGTGAAGTCATAAAATGGAGGTGTGTGAACTCATAGAATGGAGGTGTGTGAAGTCAAAATGGACTTGTGTGAAGTCATAGAATGGTGGTTTTTGATGTCAACGAATGGAGGTGTGTGAAGTCATAGAATGGAAGTGTGTGAAGTCATAAAATGGAGGTGTGTGAAGTCAGAATGGACATGTGTGAAGTCACAGAATTGTGGTGTGTGAACCCAGAATGGAGGTGTGTGAACTCATAGAATGGAGGTTTGTGAAGTCATGGAATGGCGGTGTGTGAAGTCAAAGAATGGAGGTGTGTGAAGTGAAACATCAGAGGTGTTTGAAGTCACTGAATGGAGGTGTGTGAAGTCACAGATTGGAAGTGTGTGAAGGCAAAACGGAGGTGTGTGACTTCACAGAATGGACGTGTGTGAATTCATAGAATGGAGCCATGTGAAGTCAGAATGGAGGTGTGTGAAGTCAGAATGAAGGGGTGTGAAGTCAGAATGGAGGTGTGTGAGGTCACAGAATGGAGATGTGTGAAGTCATACAATGGAGGTTTGTGAAATCATAGAATGGAGGTGTGTCAAGTCAGAATGGAGGTGTGTCAAGTCACAGAATTGAGGTGTGTGAAGTCAGAGAATGGAGGTGTGTGAAGTCAGATTGAAGGTGTGTGAAGTCACAGAAAGGAGGTGTGTGAAGTCACAGAATGGATGTTTGTGAAGTAAGAATGAAGGTGTTTGAAGTCATACAATGGAGGTGTGTGAAGTCAAAGAATGGAGGTGTGTGAAGTCATAGAATGGAGGTGTGTGAAGTCATAGAATTGAGGTGTGTGAAGTTATAGAATGGAGGTGTGTGAAGTCACAGAATGGAGGTGTGTGAAGTCAGAATGGAGGTGTGTGAAGTGATAGACTGAAGTGGGTGAAGTCATAGAATGGAGGTGTGGGAAGTCATAGAATGGAGGAATGTGAAGTCATAGAGTGGAGGTGAGTGAAGTCACAGATTCGAGGTCTGTCATGTCATAGAATGGAGGTGTGTGAAGTCAGAATGGAGGTGTGTGAAATCATAGAATGGAGATGTGTGAACACATAGAATGGAGTTGTGTGACGTCACAATGGAAGTGTGTGCAGTCATAGAATGGAGGTGTGAGAAGTCACAGAACGGAGGTGTGTGAAGTCATAATATGAAGGTGTGTGAAGTCAGAATGGAGGTGTGTGAAGTCACAGAATGGAGGTGTGTGAACTCAGAATGGAGGTGTGTGAAGTCATAGATGGAGGTGTGTGAAGTCATAGTATGGAGGTGTGTGAAATCACAGAATGGAGTTTTGTGAAGTCACAGAATGGAGCTGTGTGAAATCAGAACGGAGGTGTGTGAAGTCATAGAATGGAGGTGTGTGAAGTCAGAATGGAGCTGTGTGAACTCATAGAACGGAGGTGTGTGAAGTCACAATGTAGGTGTGTGAAGTCATAGAATTTAGGTGTGTGAAGTCACAAAATGGAGGTGTGTGAAGTCATAGAATGGAGGTGTGTGAAAACATAGAATGGAGGTGTGTGAAGTCAGAATGAAGGTGTGTGAAGTCACAGAATTGAGGTGTGTGAAGTCACAGATGGAGGTGTTTAAAGTTATATATTGGAGTTGTGTGAAGTCAAAATGGATGTTTGAAGTCATAGAATGGAGGTGTGTGAAGTCGGAAAATGGAGGTGTGTGAAGTCACAGAATGGAGGTGTGTGAACTCAGAATGTAGGTGTGTGAAGCAACAGAATGGAGGTGTGTGAAGTCATAGAATGGAAGTGTGTGAAGTCATGGATAGGAGGTGTGTGGACTCAGAATGGAGGTATGTGAAGTCACAGAATGGAGGTTTGTGAAGTCATAGAATGGAGGTGTGTGAAGTCAGAGAATGGATGTTTCTGAAGTAAGAATGAAGGTTTGTGAAGTCAAAGAATGGAGGTGTGTGAAGTCATAGAAGGGAGGTGTGTGAAGTCACAGAATGGAGGTGTGTGAAGTCAGAATGGAGGTGTGAAGTCATAGAATGGGGTTGGGTGAAGTCATAGAAAGGAGCTGTGGGAAGTCATAGAATGGAGGAGTGTGAAGTCATAGAGTGGAGGTGAGTGAAGTCACAGATTCGAGGTCTGTGAACTCATAGAATGGAGATGTGTGAACTCATAGAATGGAGGTGTATGACGTCATAATGGAAGTGTGTGAAGTCACAGAATGGAGGTGTGTGAAGTCATACAATGGAGGTGTGTGAAGTTAGAATGGAGGTGTGTGAAGTCAGATTGGGGGTGTGTGAAATCACAGAATGGAGGTGTGTCAACTCAGAAATGAGGTGTATGAAGTCATAGAATGTAGGTGTGTGAAATCATGGAATGGAAGTGTGTGAAGTCATAGAATGGAGGTGTGGGAAGTCACAGAATTGAGGTGTGTGAAGTCAGAATGGAGGTGTGTGAAGTCAGAATGGAGGTGAGTGAAGTCATAGAATGGAGATGTGTGAAGTCATAGAATGGAGGTCTGTGAACTCAGAATGGAGGTTTGTGAAGTCATAGAATGGAGTGTGTGAACTCAGAATGGCGGTGTGTGAAGTCACAGAATGGAGGTGTGTGAAGTAATACAATGGAGGTTTGTGAAATCACAGAATGGAGGTGTGTGAATTAATAGAATGGAGGTGTGAAGTCATAGGATCGAGGTGTGTGAAGTCACAGAATGGAGGTGTGTGAAGTCACAGAATGGAGGTGTGTGAAGTCACAGAATGGAGGTGTGTGAACTCAGAATGTAAGTGTGTGAAGCCACAGAATGGAGGTGTGTGAAGTCATAGAATGGAAGTGTGTGAAGTCATAGAAAGGAGGTGTGTGAACTCAGAATGGAGGTGTGTGAAGTCACAGGATGGAGGTTTGTGAAGTCATAGAATGGAGGTGTGTGAAGTCAGAGAATGGATGTTTCTGAAGTAAGATGAAGGTGTGTGAAGTCAAAGAATGGAGGTGTGTGAAGTCATAGAAGGGAGGTGTGTGAAGTCAGAGAATGGAGGTGTGTGAAGTCAGAATGGAGGTGTGAAGTCATAGAATGGGGTTGGGTGAAGTCATAGAAAGGAGGTGTGGGAAGTCATAGAATGGAGGAGTGTGAAGTCATAGAGTGGAGGTGAGTGAAGTCACAGATTCGAGGTCTGTGAAGTCATAGAATGGAGGTGTGTGAAGTCAGAATGCAGGTGTGTGAAGTCATAGAATGGAGATGTGTGAACTCATAGAATGGAGGTGTGTGACGTCCTATTGGAAGTGTGTGAAGTCACAGAATGGAGGTGTGTGAAGTCATACAATGGAGGTGTGTGAGGTCAGAATGGAGGTCTGTGAAGTCACAGAATGGAGGTGTGTGAACTCAGAATGGAGGTGTGTGAAGTCATAGATGGAGGTGTGTGATGTCATAGTATGGAGGTGTGTCAAATCACAGAATGGAGTTTTGTGAAATCACAGAATGGAGCTGTGTGAAGTCAGAAGGGAGGTGTGTGAAGTCATAGAATGGAGGTGTGTGAAGTCAGAATGGAGGTGTGTGAAATCAAAGAATTGAGGTGTGTGAAGTCACAATAGAGTTGTGTGAAGTCATAGAATGGAGGTGTGTGAAGTCACAGAATGGAGGTGTATGAAGTCACAGAATGGAGGTGTGTGAAGTCATGGAATGGAGGTGTGTGAAGTCACAGAATGGAGGTGTGTGAAGTCACAGAATGGAGGTGTGTGAAGTCAGAATGGAGGTGT
>JANJXV010001724.1:55000-77500 GCA_024803745.1 Megascapheus bottae | reverse complement strand
TAGGGTTACGGATAGGGTAAGGTTAAGGGCTAGATTTAGGGTTAGGTTTAGGGTTGGGGTTAGTATAAGGATAAATGTTAGAGTTAAGGTTAGCATTAGGGTTAGGGTTAGGGTTAAGGTTAGTGTGTGGGTAAGGGTAAAGGTTAGGGTTAGGTTTAGGAGAAGGGTAAGGATTAGGGTTAGGTTTAGGGTTAGGGTTAGGATAAGGGTAAGGGTTAGGGTTAGGGTTAGAGTTAGGATTAGTGTTAGGTTTAGGATTAGGGTTATGGTAAGGGCAAGGTTTAGGGTTAGGTTTAGTGTTAGGGTTAGGTTTAGGATTAGGGTTAGGGTTAGGGTTAGGGTTAGGGTTAGGGTTATGTTAAGAGTTAGGGTTAGGGTTAGGGTTAGGGTTAGAGAAATAGTAAGGTTTAGGGTTAGGTTTAAGGTTAGGGCAAGGATTAGGATTAGGGTTAGTGTTAGGGTAAGGGTTAGGGTTAGCGCTAGTGTAAAAGATTGGGTTAGGAATAGGGTAAGGGTAAGGGTTAGGGTTAGTGTTAGGGTTATGGTTAGGGTTAGGGGTTAGCGTTAGTGTTAGGTTTAGGGTTAGGGTTAGGGAAAGGATAAGAGTTAGGGTTAGGGATAGGGTTAGGGTTCGGGTTAGGTTTAGGGTTAGGGTTAGGGTAAGGGTTAGGGTTAGGGTTATGGTTATGGTTAAGGTTAGGGTTAGGGTTAGGGTAATGGTAAGGGTTAGGGTTAGAGTTAGGGTTAGGATAAGTGGTAGAATTAGGGTTAGGGTTAGGGTTAGGGTAAGGGTAAGGGTTTGGGTAAGGATAAGGGTTAGAGTTCAGTTTAGGGTTAGGGTTAGGGTTAGTGTTAAGGTTAGGTTGAGGTTCAGGGTTAGGGTTAGGGTTAGGGTTAAGTTTAGTGTTAGGGTTAGGTTTAGGGTTAGGATTAGGGTTAAGGTTACGGTAAGGGTTAGGGTAAGGGTCAGCGTTAGGCTTAGTGTTAGAGTAAGGGTAAGGGTTAGGGTTAGGGTTAGGATTAGGGTTAAGTTTAGGTTAGGATTAGGATTAGGGTTAGGGTAAGGTTTAGGGTTAGGGTTAGGGTAAGGGTTAGGGTTAGGTTTAGGATAAGGGTAAGTGTTAGGGTTAGAGTTAGGTTTAGTGTGAGGTTAAGGGTTAGGGTTAGGGGTTAGGGTTAGGGTTAGGGTAAGGGTTAGGATAAGGGTTAGGGTTAGGGTTAGGGTTAGGGTTAGGGTAAGGGTAAGGTTTAGGGTTAGGGTTAGGTTTAGGGTTATGGTTGAGGTTATGGTTAGAGTTAGAGTAAGGGTTAGGGTTAGGGTTAGGATAAGGGTTAGGGTTAGGGTTAGAGTTAGGGTTAGGGTTAGAGTAAAGGTAAGAGTTAGGGTTAGGGTTAGGGTTAGGGTAAGGGTTAGGGTTAGGGGTTAGCATTAATGTTATGGGTTAGGTTACGGGTTTGGTTTAGGGTTAGTGTTAGGGTTATGATAAGGGTTAGGGTTAGGATAAGGGTAAGGGTTAGGGTTAGAGTTAGGTTTAGTGTCAGGTTAAGGGTTAGGGTTAGGGGTTAGGGTTAGGGTTAGGGTTAGGGTTAGAGTTAGATTTAGGGTTGGTTAAGGGTAAGGGTTAGGGTTAGGTTTAGGGTTAGTTTAAGGGTTAGGGTTAGGGTTAGGGTTAGAGTTAGATTTAGGGTTGGTTATGGGTAAGGGTTAGGGTTAGGGTTAGGGTTAGGTTAAGGGTTAGGGTTTGGGGTTAGGGTTATGGTTAGGGATAGGGTAGGGTAAGGGTTAGGGTTAGGTTTATGGTTAGGGTTAGGATAAGGGTTAGGTTTAGGGTAAGGGTAAGTGTTAGGGTTAGGGTTAGCTTTAGCGTAAGGTTTAGGGTTAGGGTTAGGGGTTAGGGTTAGGGTTAGGGTTAGGAATAGGTTTAGGTTTAGAGTTAGGGTTAGGGTTAGGGTCACGGTTAGGCTTAGTGTTATGGTAAGGGTAAGGGTTAGGGTTAGGGTTAGGGTTAAGTTTAAGGTTAGGATTTGGGTTATGGTTAGGGTAAGGTTTAGGGTTAGGTTTAGGGTAAGGGTTAGGGTTAGGGTTAGTGTTAGGGTTAGGGTAAGTGTAAGTGTTAGGGTTAGGGTAAGGGTTAAGGTTATGGTTGAGGTTAGGGTTAGAGTTAGAGGAAGGGTTAGGTTTATGGTTAGGATAAGGGTTAGGGTTAGGGTTAGAGTTAGGGTTAGGGATAGAGTAATGGTAAGGGTTAGGGTTAGGGTTAGGGTAAGGGTTAGGGTTAGGGGTTAGGATTAATGTTTTGGGTTAGGTAACGGGTTTGGGTTAGGGATAGGGTTAGAGTTAGGATAAGGGTTAGGGTTAGGGTAAGGGTAAGTGTTAGGGTTTGAGTTAGGTTTAGTGTTAGGTTAAGGGTTAGGGTTAGGGGTTAGGGTTAGAGTTATGGTTAGGGTTAGGTTTAGAGTTAGATTTAGGGTTGGTTAAGGGTAAGGGTTAAGGTTAGGGTTAGGTTAAGGGTTAGGGTTAGGGTTAGGGTTAGAGTTAGATTTAGGGTAAGGCTTAGGGTTAGTGTTAGGGTTAGGGTTAGGATAAGGGTTAGGGTTAGGGTAAGGGTAAGTGTAAGGTTTAGGATTTGGTTTAGCATTAGGTTAAGTGTTAGGGTTAGGGTTAGGGTTAGGGATAAGGTTAGGGTTAGAGTTAGATTTAGGGTTGGTTAAGGGTAAGGGTTAGGGTTAGGTTTAGGGTTAGGGTTAGGTTAAGGGTTAGGGTTAGGGTTAGTGTTAGAGTTACATTTGGGGTTGGTTAAGGGTAAGGGTTAGGGTTAGGGTTAGGGTTAGGTTAAGGGTTAGGGTTAGGGGTTATAGTTAGGGTTAGGGTTAGGGTTAGGGTAAGGGTTAGGGTTAGGGTTAGGGTTATGGTTAGGGTTAGGGTGCGGGTAAGTGTTATGGTTAGGGTTAGGGTTAGGGTTAGGGTAAGGGTTAGGGTTAGGGTTTGGGTAAGTGTTAGGGTTAGGGTTAGGTTTAGGGTTGGGGTTAAGTTTAGAGTTAGGGTTATGGTTAGGGTAAGGGTTAGAGTTAGGGTTAGGGTTTTGGTAAATGTTAGGGTAATGGTTATGGTTAGGGTAAGGTTTAGGGTTGGGTTTAAGTTTAGGGTTAGGGTTAGGGTAAGGGTAAGAGTTACTGTTAGGGTTATGGATATGGTTAGGGTAAGGGTAAGGGTAAGTGTTAGGGTTAGGGATAGGTTTAGGGTCAGTGTAAGGGTTAGCGTTTAGGTTAGGGTTAGGGTTAGGGTTAAGGTTAGGGTTAGGGGTAGGTTTAGGGTCAGTTTTAGAGTTAGGGTTAGGGTTAGGGGTAGGGTTAGGGTTAGGGTTAGGGTCAGTGTTAGGTTTAGGTTAGGGTTAGGGTTAGGGTTAGGGTTAGGTTTAGCGTTAGGTTAAGCGTAAGGGTTAGGGTTAGGGTTAGGGTTAGGGTTAGGGTTAGAGTTAGAGTTAGGGTTAGGGTTAGGGTAAGGATAAGGGTTAGGGTTAGGTTTAGGGTTAGGTTTAGGGTCAGTGTTAGGGTTAAGGTTAGGGTTAGGGTTAGGGTTAGGGTTAGCGTAAGGGTAGGGTTAGGTTTAGGTTTAGGGTTAGGGTTATGGTAAGGGTAAGGGTTAGGGTTAGGGTTATGGTTAGGGTTAGGGATTGGGTTAGGGTTAGGGTTTGGGTAAGGAAAAGGGTTAGGATTAGGGTTAGGGTTAGGGTTAGGGTTAGGTTTAGAGTTAGAGTTAGGGTTAGGGTTAGGGTAAGGATAAGGGTTAGGGTTAGGTTTAGGGTTAGGTTTAGGGTCAGTGTTAGGGTTAAGGTAGGGTTAGTGTTAGGGTTAGGGTTAGCGTAAAGGTAGGATTAGGTTTAGGTTTAGGGTTAGGGTTATGGTAAGGGTAAGGGTTAGAGTTAGGGTTATGATTAGGGTTAGGGATTGGGTTAGGGTTAGGGTTTGGGTAAGGAAAAGGGTTAGGATTAGGGTTAGGTTTAGAGTTAGGGTTAAGGTTAGGGTGAGGTTGAGGGTTAGGGTAAGGGTAAGAGTTAGGTTTATGGTTAGGGTTAGGGTAAGGTTTAGGGTTAGGGTTAGGGTTAGGTTTAGAGTTATGGTTAAGGTTAGGGTGAGGGTGAGGTTTAGGGTAAGTGTAAGGGTTAGGGTTAGGGTTAGGTTTAGGATAAGGGTAAGGATTAGGGTTAGGTTTAGGGTTAGGTTTAGAGGTTAGGGTTAGGGTTAGGGTTAGGGTGAGTGGTAGGTTTAGTGTTAGGGTTAGGAGAAGGGTAAGGGTTAGGTTTAGGGTTAGGGTTAAGGTTAGGTTTAGGATTATGGTTAGGTTTAGTTTTAAGGTTAGGGTTAGGTTTAGGGTTAGAGTTAGGGTTAGGGTAAGGGATAGGGATAGAGTTAGGGTTAGGGTTAGGGTTGGAGTTAGGATAGGGTTAGGGTTAGGTTTTCGGCTTAGGGTTAGGGTTAGGGTAAGGGTTAGGTTTAGGGTTAGGTTTAGTTTAAGTGTTAGGGTTAGGGTTAGGTTAAGGGTAAGGGTAAGGGTTAGGGTTAGTGTAAGAGTTAGGGATAGGTTTAGGGTAAGGGTTAGGGTTAGGATTAGGGTTAGGGTTAGGGTAATGGTTAGGGTTAGGGATAGGGTTAGGTTTAGGGTTAGGGATAGGGTAAGGGTAAGGGCTAGATTTAGGTTTAGGTTTAGGTTTAACGATAGGGTTAGGGTTATGGTAAGGGTAAGGGTTAGGTTAGGGTTAGGGTTAGGTTTACGGTTAGGATTAGGTTTATGATTAGGGTATTGTTAGGGTTAGGGTTAGGGTTAGGCTTAGTGTTAGGGTAAGAGTAAGGGTAAGGGGTAGGGTTAGGGTTAGGGTTAGGGTTAAGGTTGAGGTTAGGGTTAGGGTTAGGGTTAGGGTTAGGATTAGGGTTATGGTTAGGGTAAGGGTTAGGGTTAGGTTTAGGGTTAGGGTTAGATTTAGTCTTAGGGTAAGGGTAAGGATAAGGGGTAGGGTTAGGGTTAGGGTTAGGGTTAAGTTTGAGGTTAGGGTTAGGGTTAGGGTTAGGTTTAAAGTTAGGATTAGGTTTAAGGTTAGGGTAAAGGTTAGGGTTAGGTTTAGTGTTAGGCTTAGTGTTAGAGTAAGGGTATGGGTTAGGGTTAGGATTAGGGTTAGGGTTAAGTTTGAGGTTAGGGTTAGGGTTAGGGATAGGGTAGGGGTTAGGGTTAGGGTTAGGGTTAGGGTAAGGATTAGGGTTAGTGTTAGAGTTAGGGTTAGGGTTAGGGTAAGGGCAAGGGTTAGGGTTAGTGTTAAGGTTAGGGTTAGGGTTAGGGTTAGGGTTAGGGTTAGGGTAAGGGTTAGGTTTAGGGTTAGGGTTAGGCTTAGGGTTAGTTTAAGGGTAAGGGTTAGGGTTAGGCTAAGGGTAAGCATTAGGGTTATTGTAAGAGTCAGGGTTAGGTTTAGGGTTAGAGTTAGGGTTAGGGTAAGGATAAGGGTTGGGGTTAGGATTAGGGTTAGGGTTAGGGTTATGGTTAGGGTTAGGGTTAGGCTCAGGTTATGTGTTAGGGTTAGGGTTAGGGTTAGTGTAAGTGTTAGGGTTAGGGTTAGGGTTAGGGTAAGGATTAGGATAAGGGTTACGGTTAGGGTAGGGTTTTGGGTAAGGGTAAGTGTTAGGATTAGGTTTAGGATAAGGGTAAGGATTAGGGTTAGGTTTAGGGTTAGGGTTAGAGGTTAGTGTTAGGGTTAGGGTTAGGGTGTGTGTTTGGTTTAGGGTTAGGGTTAGGATAAGGGTAAGGGTAAGGGTTAGGGTTATCGTTCGTGTTAGGTTTAGGGTTAGGGTTAGGATAAGGGCAAGGGTTAGGTTTAGGGTTAGGGTTAAGGTTAGGGTTAGGATTAGGGTTAGGTTTAGAGTTAAGGTTAGGGTTAATGTTAGGGTTAGGGTAAGGTTAGAGTTAGAGTTAGGGTAAGGGTTAGGGATTGAGTTAGGTTTAGGGTTAGGGTTAATGGTTAAGCTTAGGGTTAGGGATAGGGTAAGGGTTAGGTTTAGGGTTAGGTTTAGTTTAAGGGTTAGGGTTAGGGTTAGGGTAAGTGTTAGGGTTTGGGTAAGATTTAGGGTTAGGTTTAGGATAAGGGTTACTGTTAGGATTAGGTTTAGGGTTAGGTTAATGGTTAGGGATAGGGTAAGGGTTAGGGCTAGATTTAGGGTTAGGTTTAGCGTTGGGGTTAAGGTTACGTTTACGGTTAGGGTTAGGGTTAGGGTTAAGGTTAGGGTGAGGGTAAGGCTAAGGGTTAGGGTTAAGATGAGGGTTAGGGTTAGGGTAAGGGTTAGGGTTAAGATGAGGGTTAGGGTTAGGGTAAGGGTTAGGGTTAGGGTGAGGGTTAGGGTTAGGGTTAGGGTTAGGATTAGCCTCAGGTTATGTGTTAGGGTTAGGGTTAGGGTTAGTATTAGTGTTAGGTTTGGGGTTAGGGTTAGGGTAAGGGTTAGGATTAGGGTTAGGGTTAGGTTTAGGGTTAAGATTAGGGTTAGGGTTAGGGTAGGGGTTAGGGTTAGGGCAAGTGTAAGGGCTAGGTTTAGGATTAGAGTTAGTTTTAGGGTAATGGTTAGGGTTAGGTTTAGGGTTGGGGTTAAGGATATGGTTAGGGTTAGGGTAAGGGTAAGGGTTAGGTTAGGGTTAGGGTTCGGGTTAAGGTTAGGGTTAGGGTTAGGTTTAGGTTTAGGATTAGGGTTATGGTAGGGTAAGGGTTAGGGTTAGGGTTAGGGTTAGAGTTAGGGTTAAGGTTAGGGTTAAGGTTGAGGTTAGGGTTACGGTTAGGGTTAGGTTAAGGGTAAGGGTTAGGGTTAAAGTTAGGGTCAGGGTTAGGGTTAGGGTTAGGGTAAGGGTAAGGGTTAGGGTTAGGGTTAGTGTTAGAGTTAGGTTTAGGGTTAGGGTTATGGTTAGGGTTACGGTTAGGCTCAGGTTATGTGTTAGGGTTAGGGTTAGGGTAGGGTAAGTGTTAGGGTTAGGGTTAGGGTTACGGTTAGGGTTAGGTTAAGGGTAATGTTTAGGGTTAAAGTTACGGTCAGGTTTAGGGTTAGGGTTAGGGTTAGGGTAAGGGTAAAGGTTAGGGTTAGGTTTAGGGTTAGGGTAAGGGTTAGGTTTAGGGTTAGGGTTAGGGTTAGAGTAAGGGTTAGGTTTAGGGTTAGGGTTAGGGTAAGGTTTAGGGTTAGGGGATTGGGATACTGTTAGGGTTAGGTTAAGGGTTAGGGTTAGGGTTAGGGTTAGGGTAAGGGTAAGGGTTAGGGTTAGGGTTAGGGTAGGGTTTAGGGTAAGTGTTAGGGTTAGGGTTAGGGTAAGGGTAAGGGTTAGGGTTAGGGTTAGGGTTAGGGTTAAGTTTAGTTTTAGGGTTAGGGTTAGGGTAAGTGTTAGGGTTAGGTTAGGGTTAGGGTTAGGGTTAGGTTAAGAGTTAGGTTTAGAGATAGATTTAGGGTTGGTTAAGGGTAAGGGTTAGCGTTAGGGTTAGGGTTAGGTTTAGGTTAAAGGTTAGGGTTAGGGGTTAGGGTTAGGGTAAGTGTTAGGCTTAGGGAAAGAGTTAGGGTTACGGTTAGGGTTAGGGTAAGGGTTAGGGTTGGGGTTAGGGTTAGGGTAAGTGTTAGGGTTAGTGTTAGGGTTAGGGTAATTGTTAGGGTAAGGGTTATGGTTAGGGTTAGTTGTAGGGTTGGGGTTAAGTTTAGGGTTAGGGTTAGGGTAAGGTTAAGGGTTAGGGTTACAGTTAGGGTTAGGGTTAGGTTTAGGGTTAGGGTAAGGGTAAGGGTAAGGGTAAGATTAAGGGTTAGATTTAGGGTTAGGGTTAGGGTAAGGGTTAGGGTTAGGGTTAGGGTAAGGGTAAGGTTTAGGGTTAGGTTTAGGGTTATGGTTAGGGTAAGGGTAAGTGTTAGGGTTAGGGTTAGGTTTAGGGTAAGGGTAAGGTTTATAGTTAAGGTTATGGTTAGGGTTAGGGTTAGGTTTAGGATTAGGGTTAGGGTTAGGGTTAGGGTTAGCGTTAGGGTAGGCCTAAGGGTTAGGGTTAGGCTTATGGTTATGTTTAGGGTTAGAGTTAGGGTTAGGGTTAGGGTAAGGGTTAGGGTTAGGGTTAGTGTTAAGTTTAGGGATAGGGTTAGGGTTAGGGTTAGGGTTAGGGTTAGGTTAAGGGTAAGGGTTAGGGTTAGGGTTAGGGTTAGGGTTAGGGTAAGGATTAGGGTTAGGGTTAGAGTTAGGGTTAGGATTAGGGTAAGGGCAAGGGTTAGGGTTAGGTTTACGTTTAGGGTAAGGGTAAGGTTTAGGTTTATGGTTAGGGTTAGGGTAAGGGTTAGGGTTTGGGTAAGATTTAGGGTTAGGTTTAGGGTAAGTGTTAGTGTTAGGATTAGGTTTAGGGTTAGGTTAATGGTTAGGGATAGGGTAAGGGTAAGGGCTAGATTTAGGGTTAGGTTTAGCGTTGGGGTTAAGGTTACGTTTAGGGTTAGGGTTAGGGTTAGGGTTAAGGTTAGGGTGAGGGTAAGGGTAAGGGTTAGGGTTAAGATGAGGGTTAGGGTTAGGGTAAGGGTTAGGGTTAGGGTGAGGGTTAGGGTAAGGGTTAGGGTTAGGGTTAGGGTTAGGACTAGGATTAGGTTTGGGGATAGGGTTATGGTTAGGGTTAGGATTAGCCTCAGGTTATGTGTTAGGGTTAGGGTTAGGGTTAGGATTAGTGTTAGGTTTGGGGTTAGGGTTAGGGTAAGGGTTAGGATTAGGGTTAGGGTTAGGGTTAGGGTTAAGATTAGGGTTAGATTTAGGGTAAGGGTTAGGGTTAGGGCAAGTGTAAGGGCTAGGGTTATGATTAGATTTAGTTTTAGGGTAATGGTTAGGGTTAGGTTTAGAGTTGGGGTTAAGGATAGGGTTAGGGTTAGGGTAAGGGTAAGGGTTAGGTTAGGGTTAGCGTTCGGGTTAAGGTTAGGGTTAAGGTTAGGTTTAGGTTTAGGATTGGGGTTATGGTAGGGTAAGGGTTAGGGTTAGGGTTAGGGTTAGAGTTAGGGTTAAGGTTAAGGTTAAGGTTGAGGTTAGGGTTACGGTTAGGGTTAGGTTAAGGGTAAGGGTTAGGGTTAAAGTTAGGGTCAGGGTTAGGGTTAGGGTTAGGGTAAGGGTAAGGGTTAGGGTTAGGGTTAGGGTTAGGGTTAGGTTTAGGGTTAGGTTTAGGGTTATGGTTAGGGTTACGGTTAGGCTCAGGTTATGTGTTAGGGTTAGGGTTAGGGTAGGGTAAGTGTTAGGGTTAGGGTTAGGGTTACGGTTAGGGTTAGGTTAAGGGTAATGTTTAGGGTTAAAGTTACGTTCAGGTTTAGGGTTAGGGTTAGTGTTAGGGTAAGGGTAAAGGTTAGGCTTAGGTTTAGGGTTAGGGTAAGGGTAAGGGTTAGGTTTAGGGTTAGGGTTAGGATAAGAGTAAGGGTTAGGTTTAGGGTTAGGGTTAGGGTAAGTTTTAGGGTTAGGGGATTGGGTTACTCTTAGGGTTAGGTTAAGGGTTAGGGTTAGGGTTAGGGTTAGGGTAAGGGTAAGGGTTAGGGTTAGGGTTAGGGTAGGGTTTAGGGTAAGTGTTAGGGTTAGGGTTAGGGTAAGGGTAAGGGTTAGGTTTAGGGTTAGGGTTAGGGTTAAGTTTAGGGTTAGGGTTAGGGTTAGGGTAAGTGTTAGGGTTAGGTTAGGGTTAGGGTTAGGGTTAGGTTAAGAGTTAGGTTTAGAGTTAGATTTAGGGTTGGTTAAGGGTAAGGGTTAGCGTTAGGGTTAGGTTTAGGTTTAGGTTAAAGGTTAGGGTTAGGGGTTAGGGTTAGGGTAAGGGTTAGGCTTAGGGAAAGAGTTAGGGTTAGGGTTAGGGTTAGGGTAATGGTTAGGGTTGGGGTTAGGGTTAGGGTAAGTGTTAGGGATAGGGTTAGGGTTAGGGTAATTGTTAGGGTAAGGGTTATGGTTAGGGTTAGGTGTAGGGTTGGGGTTAAGTTTAGGGTTAGGGTTAGGGTAAGGGTAAGGGTTAGGGTTACAGTTAGGGTTAGGGTTAGGTTTAGGGTTAGGGTAAGGGTATGGGTAAGGGTAAGATTAAGGGTTAGATTTAGGGTTAGGGTTAGGGTAAGGGTTAGGGTTAGGGTTAGGGTAAGGGTAAGGTTTAGGGTTAGGTTTAGGGTTATGGTTAGGGTAAGGGTAAGTGTTAGGGTTAGGGTTAGGTTTAGGGTAAGGGTAAGGTTTATAGTTAAGGTTATGGTTAGGGTTATTTTTAGGATTAGGGTTAGGGTTAGGGTTAGGGTTAGCGTTAGGGTAGGCCTAAGGGTTAGGTTTAGGCTTATGGTTATGTTTAGGGTTAGAGTTAGGGTTAGGGATAGGGTAAGGGTTAGGGTTAGGGTTAGTGTTAAGTTTAGGGATAGGGTTAGGGTTAGGGTTAGGGTTAGGGTTAGGTTAAGGGTAAGGGTTAGGGTTAGGGTAAGCGTTAGGGTAAGGATTAGGGTTAGGGTTAGAGATAGGGTTAGGATTAGGGTAAGGGCAAGGGTTAGGGTTAGGTTTACGGTTAGGGTAAGGGTAAGGTTTAGGTTTATGGTTAGGGTTAGGGTAAGGGTTAGGGTTAGGGATAGGTTAGGGTTTAGAATAAGGTTAAGTGTTAGTGTTAGAGTTAGGTTTTGGGTTAGGGTTAGGGTAAGTGTTAGGTTTAGGGTTAGGGTTAGGTTAAGGGCAAGGGTTAGGGTTAGGGTTAGGGTGAGGGTTAGGTTAAGGGCAAGGGTTAGGGTTAGGGTTAGGGTTAAGGTTAGTGTTAGGTTTAGGGTTAGGGTTAGGATTAAGGTTAGGGTTAGGGTTAGGGTTAGGGTTTGGGTAAGGGTTAGGGTTAGGGTTAGGTTAGGGTTTAGAATAAGGTTAAGTGTTAGTGTTAGAGTTAGGTTTAGGGTTAGGGTTAGGGTAAGTGTTAGGTTTAGGGTTAGGGTTAGGTTAAGGGCAAGGGTTAGGGTTAGGGTTAGGGTGAGGGTTAGGTTAAGGGCAAGGGTTAGGGTTAGGGTTAGGGTTAAGGTTAGTGTTAGGTTTAGGGTTAGGGTTAGGATTAAGGTTAGGGTTAGGGTTAGGGTTAGGGTTTGGGTAAGGGTTAGGGTTAGCGTTAGGGTAAGGGTTAGGGTTAGGGTTAGGGTTAAGGTTAGGGTTAGTGTTAGAGTTAGGTTTAGGGTTAGGGTTAGGGGTTAGGCTTAGGGTTAGGGTTAGGGTAAGGGTTAGGTTTAGGGTTAGGGTTAGTTTAAGGGTTAGGTTTAGGGTTAGGGTAAGGGTAAGTGTTAGAGTTATGGTAAGAGTTAGGGTTAGGTTTAGGGTTAGGGTTAGGGTTAGGGTAAGGGTAAGGATTAGGGTTAGGATCAGGGTTAGGGTTAGGTTAATGGTTAGTGTTTTGCTTAGGGTTAGGTTTAGGGATAGGGTAAGGGTAAGGGTTAGGTTTAGGGTTAGGGTTAGGTTTAGGGTTAGGGTTAGGGTTAGGGTTAGGGTTAAGGTTGAGGTTAGGGTTAGGTTAGGGTTAGGTTTAGGGTTAAGGTTGAGGTTAGGGTTAGGTTAGGGTTAGATTTAGGGTTATGATTAGGGTTAGGGTTAGGGTAAGGGTTATTGTTAGGGTTAGGGTTAGGGTGAGGCTTAGTGTTAGAGTAAGGGTAAGGGTTAGGGTTAGGGTTAGGGTTAGGGTTAGTGTTAGGGTAAGGGTAAGGGTAAGGGGTAGGGTTAGGGTTAGGGTTAAGGTTGACTTTAGGGTTAAGGTTAGGGTTTGGGTAAGGATAAGGGTTAGGGTAGGGTTAGGTTTAGGGTTAGGGTTAAGGTTAGTGTTAGTGTGAGGGTAAGGGTAAGGTTTAGGGTAGGTTTAGGGTTAGTGTTACGGTTAGGGTTAGGGTAAGGGTTAGGGTTAGTGTTAGGGTTAGTGTAAGGGTAAGATTTGGGTTAGGATTAGTTTTAGGGTTGGGGTTAAGGTTATGGTTAGCGTTAGGATAAGGGTAAGGTTTAGGGTTAGGGTTAGGGTTACGGTTACGGTTAGGGTTATGGTTAGGGTTAGGTTAAGGATATGTGTTCGGTTTAGGGTTAGGGATAGGGTAGGGTTAGGCTTAGTGTTAGGTTAAGGGTAAGAGTAAGGTGTAGGGTTAGGGTTAGGCTTAGGGTTAGGGTTAGTTTTAGGGTTAGGGTTAGGGTTAGGGTTAGGGTAAGGATTAGGGTTAGGGTTAGAGTTAGGGTTAGGATTAGGGTAAGGGCAAGGGTTAGAGTTAGTGTTAAGTTTAGGGATAGGGTTAGGGTTATTGTTAGGGTTAGGGTAAGGGTAAGGGTTAGATTTAGGTTTAGGGTTAGAGTTAAGGGTAGTTTTAGGGTTAAGTTTAGGGTTAGGTTTAGGGTTAGGGTTAGGGTTAGGGTAAGGGTAAGGGTTAGGGTTAGGGTTAGGGTTAGGGTTAAGTTTAGGCTTAGGGTTAGGGTTAGGGTTAGGGTAAGGGTTAGGGTTAGGTTAGGGTTAGGGATAGGTTTAGGGTTAGGTTGAGGGTTAGGGTTAGAGTTAGATTTAGTGTTGGTTAAGGGTAAGGGTTAGGGTTAGGGTTAGGGTTAGGGTTAGGTTAAGGGTTAGGGTTAGGGTTAGGGTGAGGGTTAGGTTTAGGGTTAGGGTTAGGGTTAGGGTAAGTGTTAGGGTTAGGGTTAGGGTTACGGTTAGGGTTAGGGTATGGTAAGGGTTAGGGTTAAAGTTAGGGTGAGGGTTAGGGTTAGTGTTAGGGTTAGGGTTAGTGTTAGGGTTAGGGTAAGGGTAAGGGTTAGGGTTAGGTTTAGGGTTAGGGTAAGGGTAAGGGTTAGTTTTAGGGGTAGGGTTAGGGTAAGTGTAAGGGTTAGGGTTAGGGTTAGGGTAAGGGTTAGAGTTAGGGGTTTGTGTTAGTGTTAATGTTATGTTAAGGGTTAGGGTTAGGGTTAGGATAAGGGTTAGGATTAGGGTAAGGGTAAGTGTTAGGGTTAGTGTTAGGGTTAGGGTAAGGGTTAGGCTTAGGGTTAGGGTTAGGGTTAGGGTAAGTGTAAGGGTTAGTTTTCGGGTTAGGGTTAGGGTAAGAGTAAGGGTAAGAGTAAGGGTTAGGGTTAGGGCTAGGGTTAGGGTTAAGGTTAGGGTTAGGGCTAAGGTTAGGGTCAGGGTTAGGGTTAGGGTTAGATTTAGGGTTAGGGTTAGGGTTAGGTTTAGGGTTAGGGTTAGGTTTAGGGTAAGGATAAGGGTTAGGGTTAGGGTTAGGGTTAGGGTTAAGTTTAGGGTTAGGGTTAGGGTTAGGGTAAGGGTTAGGGTTAGGTTAGGGTTAGGGATAGGGTTAGGGTTAGGATAAGTGTTAGGGTTAGGGTTAGGGTTATGGTAAGGGTTTTGTTTGGGGTTAGGGTTAGGGTAAGGGTTAGGGTTAGGGTTAGGGTTAGGGTTAGGGTAAGTGTTAGGGTTAGGGTTAATGTTACGGTTAGGGTTAGGGTTTGGGTAAGGGTTAGGGTTAAAGTTAGGGTGAGGTTTAGGGTTAGTGTTAGGGTTAGGATAAGGGTAAGGGTTAGGGTTAAGTTTAGGGTTAGGGTAGCGGGAAGGGTTAGGTTTAGGGTTAGGGTTAGGGTAAGGGTAAGGGTTAGGGTTAGGGTTAGGGTAAGGGTTAGAGTTAGGGGTTTGGGTTAGTGTTAATGTTATGTTAAGGGTTAGGGTTAGGGTTAGGCTTAGGGTTATGGTTAGGGTAAGGGTTAGGTTTAGGGTTAGGGTTAGTTTAAGGGTTAGGTTTAGGGTTAGGGTAAGGGTAAGTGTTAGAGTTAGGGTAAGAGTTAGGGTTAGGTTTAGGGTTAGGGTTAGGGTTAGGGTAAGGGTAAGGATTAGGGTTAGGATTAGGGTTAGGGTTAGGTTAATGGTTAGTGTTTTGCTTAGGGTTAGGTTTAGGGATAGGTTAAGGGTAAGGGTTAGGTTTAGGGTTAGGGTTAGGTTTAGGGTTAGGCTTAGGGTTAGGGTTAGGGTTAAGGTTGAGGTTAGGGTTAGGTTAGGGTTAGGTTTAGGGTTAAGGTTGAGGTTAGGGTTAGGTTAGGGTTACTTTTAGGGTTATGATTAGGGTTAGGGTTAGGGTAAGGGTTATTGTTAGGGTTAGGGTTAGGCTTAGTGTTAGAGTAAGGGTAAGGGTTAGGGTTAGGGTTAGGGTTAGGGTTAGTGTTAGGGTAAGGGTAAGGGTAAGGGTAAGGGGTAGGGTTAGGGTTAGGGTTAAGGTTGACTTTAGGGTTAAGGTTAGGGTTTGGGTAAGGAGAAGGGTTAGGGTTAGGGTTAGGTTTAGGGTTAGGGTTAAGGTTAGTGTTAGGGTGAGGGTAAGGGTAAGGTTTAGGGTAGGTTTAGGGTTAGGGTTAGGGTTAGGGTAAGGGTTAGGGTTAGTGTTAGGGTTAGTGTAAGGGTAAGATTTGGGTTAGGATTAGTTTTAGGGTTGGGGTTAAGGTTAGGGTTAGGGTTAGGATAAGGGTAAGGTTTAGGGTTAGGGTTAGGGTTACGGTTACGGTTAGGGTTATGGTTAGGGTTAGGTTAAGGATATGTGTTCGGTTTAGGGTTAGGGATAGGGTAGGGTTAGGCATAGTGTTAGGATAAGGGTAAGGGTAAGGTGTAGGGTTAGGGTTAGGGTTAGGGTTAGGGTTAGTTTTAGGGTTAGGGTTAGGGTTAGGGTAAGGATTAGGGTTAGGGTTAGAGTTAGGGTTAGGATTAGGGTAAGGGCAAGGGTTAGAGTTAGTGTTAAGTTTAGGGATAGGGTTAGGGTTATTGTTAGGGTTAGGGTAAGGGTAAGGGTTAGATTTAGGTTTAGGGTTAGAGTTAAGGGTAGGTTTAGGGTTAAGTTTAGGGTTAGGTTTAGGGTTAGGGTTAGGGTTAGGGTAAGGGTAAGGGTTAGAGTTAGGGTTAGGGTTAGGGTTAAGTTTAGGCTTAGGGTTAGGGTTAGGGTTAGGGTAAGGGTTAGGGTTAGGTTAGGGTTAGGGATAGGTTTAGGGTTAGGTTGAGGGTTAGGGTTAGAGTTAGATTTAGTGTTGGTTAAGGGTAAGGGTTAGGGTTAGGGTTAGGGTTAGGGTTAGGTTAAGGCTTAGGGTTAGGGTTAGGGTGAGGGTTAGGTTTAGGGTTAGGGTTAGGGTTAGGGTAAGTGTTAGGGTTAGGTTTAGGGTTACGGTAAGGGTTAGGGTATGGGTAAGGGTTAGGGTTAAAGTTAGGGTGAGGGTTAGGGTTAGTGTTAGGGTTAGGGTTAGTGTTAGGGTTAGGGTAAGGGTAAGGGTTAGGGTTAGGTTTAGGGTTAGGTTAAGGGTAAGGGTTAGGTTTAGGGGTAGGGTTAGGGTAAGGGTAAGTGTTAGGGTTAGGGTTAGGGTAAGGGTTAGGGTTAGTGTTAGGGTTAGGGTAAGGGTAAGGTTTAGGTTTAGGTTTAGGGTTAGGTTAAGGGTAAGGGTTAGGTTTAGGGGTAGGGTTAGGGTAAGGGTAAGGGTTAGGGTTAGGGTTAGGGTAAGGGTTAGAGTAAGTGGTTTGGGTTAGTGTTAATGTATGTTAAGGGTTAGGGTTAGGGTTAGGATAAGGGTTAGGATTAGGGTAAGGTAAGTGTTAGGGTTAGTGTTAGGGTTAGGGTAAGGGTTAGGGTTAGGGTTAGGGTTAGGGTAAGTGTAAGGGTTAGTTTTCGGGTTAGGGTTAGGGTAAGAGTAAGGGTTAGGGTTAGGGCTAGGGTTAGGGTTAAGGTTAGGGTTAGGGCTAAGGTTAGGGTCAGGGTTAGGGTTAGGGTTAGATTTAGGGTTAGGGTTAGGGTTAGGTTTAGGGTTAGGGTTAGGTTTAGGGTAAGGATAAGGGTTAGGGTTAGGGTTAGGGTTAGGGTTAAGTTTAGGGTTAGGGTTAGGGTTAGGGTAAGGGTTAGGTTTAGGTTAGGGTTAGGGATAGGGTTAGGGTTAGGATAAGTGTTAGGGTTAGGGTTAGGGTTATGGTAAGGATTATGTTTGGGGTTAGTGTTAGGGTAAGGGTTAGGGTTAGGGTTAGGGTTAGGGTAAGTGTTAGGGTTAGGGTTAGGGTTACGGTTAGGGTTAGGGTTAGGGTTAGGGTTAGGGTTAGGGTTAGGGTAAGGGTAAGGGTTAGGGTTAGGGTTAGGGTAAGGTTAGAGTTAGGGGTTTGGGTTAGTGTTAATGTTATGTTAAGGGTTAGGGTTAGGGTTAGGATAAGGGTTAGGGTTAGGGTAAGTGTAAGGGTTAGTTTTCGGGTTAGGGTTAGGGTAAGGGTAAGGGTTAGGGTTAGGGCTAGGGTTAGGGTTAGGGTTAGGGTTAAGTTTAGGGTTAGTGTTAGAGTTAGGTTTAGGGTTAGGGTTAGGGTTAGGCTTAGGTTTAGGGTTAGGGTAAGGGTTAGGTTTAGGGTTAGGGTTAGTTTAAGGGTTAGGTTTAGGGTTAGGGTAAGGGTAAGGGTTAGAGTTAGGGTAAGAGTTAGGGTTAGGTTAGGGTTAGGGTTAGGGTTAGGGTAAGGGTAAGGATTAGGGTTAGGATTAGGGTTAGGGTTAGGTTAATGGTTAGTGTTTTGCTTAGGGTTAGGTTTAGGGATAGGTTAAGGGTAAGGGTTAGGGTTAGGGTTAGGGTTAGGGTTAGGGTTAGGGTAAGGGTAAGGGTCAGGGGTAGGGTTAGGGTTAGGGTTAAGGTTGACTTTAGGGTTAAGGGTAGGGTTTGGGTAAGGAGAAGGGTTAGGGATAGGGTTAGGTTTACTGTTAGGGTTAAGGTTAGTGTTAGGGTGAGGGTAAGGGTAAGGTTTAGGGTAGGTTTAGGGTTAGGGTTAGGGTTAGGGTAAGGGTTAGGGTTAGTGTTAGGGTTAGTGTAAGGGTAAGATTTGGGTTAGGATTAGTTTTAGGGTTGGGGTTAAGGTTAGGGTTAGGGTTAGGATAAGGGTAAGGTTTAGGGTTAGGGTTAGGGTTACGGTTACGGTTAGGGTTATGGTTAGGGTTAGGTTAAGGATATGTGTTCGGTTTAGGGTTAGGGATAGGGTAGGGTTAGGCATAGTGTTAGGATAAGGGTAAGGGTAAGGTGTAGGGTTAGGGTTAGGGTTAGGGTTAGGGTTAGGGTTAGTTTTAGGGTTAGGGTTAGGGTTACGGTAAGGATTAGGGTTAGGGTTAGAGTTAGGGTTAGGATTAGGGTAAGGGCAAGGGTTAGAGTTAGCGTTAAGTTTAGGGATAGGGTTAGGGTTATTGTTAGTGTTAGGGTAAGGGTAAAGGTTAGATTTAGGTTTAGGGTTAGGGATAAGGGTAGGTTTAGGGTTAAGTTTAGGGTTAGGTTTAGGGTTAGGGTTAGGGTTAAGGTAAGGGTAAGGGTTAGGGTTAGGGTTAGGTTTAGGGTTAAGTTTAGGCTTAGGGTTAGGGTTAGGGTTAGGGTAAGGGTTAGGGTTAGGTTAGGGTTAGGGATAGGTTTAGGGTTAGGTTGAGGGTTAGGGTTAGAGTTAGATTTAGGGTTGGTTAAGGGTAAGGGTTAGGGTTAGGCTTAGGGTTTGGGTTAGGTTAAGGGTTAGTGTTAGGGTTAGGGTGAGGGTTAGGTTTAGGGTTAGGGTTAGGGTTAGGGTAACTGTTAGGGTTAGGGTTAGGGTTACGGTTAGGGTTAGGGTATGGGTAAGGATTAGGGTTAAAGTTAGGGTGAGGTTAGGGTTAGTGTTAGGGTTAGGGTTAGTGTTAGGTTTAGGGTAAGGGTAAGGGTTAGGGTTAGGTTTAGGGTTAGGGTAAGGGTAAGGGTTAGGTTTAGGGTTAGGGTTAGGGTAAGGGTAAGGTTTAGGGTTAGGGTTAGGGTAAGGGTTAGAGTTAGGGGTTTGGGTTAGTGTTAATGTTATGTTAAGGGTTAGGGTTAGGTTTAGGATAAGGGTTAGGATTAGGGTAAGTGTAAGTGTTAGGGTTAGTGTTAGGGTTAGGGTAAGGGTTAGGGTTAGGGTTAGGGTTAGGGTTAGTGTAAGGGTTAGGGTTAGGGTAAGGGTAAGGGTTAGGGTTAGGGCTTGGGTTAGGGTTAAGGTTAGGGTTAGGGTTAAGGTTAGGGTCAGGGTTAGGGTTAGGGTTAAGTTTAGGGCTAGGGTTAGGATAAGGGTTAGGGTTAGGGTAAGGGTTAGGGTTAGGGTTGGGGCTAGGGTTAGGTTTAGGGTTAGGGTTAGGGTAAGGGCAAGGGTTAAGCTTAGGGTTAAGGTTAGGTTTAGGGTTAGGGTTAGGGTTAGGTTTAGGGTTAGGGTTAGGGTTAGGGTTAGGGTTAGGGTAAGGATAAGGGTTAGGGTTAGGGTTAGGGTTAGGGTTAAGTTTAGGGTTAGGGTTAGGGTTAGGGTAAGGGTTAGGGTTAGGTTAGGGTTAGGGATAGGGTTAGGGTTAGGGTAAGTGTTAGGGTTAGGGTGAGGGTTATGGTAAGGGTTATGTTTGGGGTTAGGGTTAGGTTAAGGGTTAGGGTTAGGGTTAGGCTTAGGGTTAGGGTTAGGGTAAGGGTTAGGTTTAGGGTTAGGGTTAGTTTAAGGGTTAGGTTTAGGGTTAGGGTAAGGGTAAGGGTTAGAGTTAGGGTAAGGGTTAGGGTTATGGTTAGGGTTAGGTTTAAGGTTAGGGTTAGTGTTAGAGTTAGGTTTAGGGTTAGGGTTAGTGTTAGGCTTAGGGTTATGGTTAGGGTAAGGGTTAGGTTTAGGGTTAGGGTTAGTTTAAGGGTTAGGTTTAGGGTTAGGGTAAGGGTAAGGGTTAGAGTTAGGGTAAGAGTTAGGGTTAGGTTAGGGTTAGGGTTAGGGTTAGGGTAAGGGTAAGGATTAGGGTTAGGATTAGGGTTAGAGTTAGGTTAATGGTAAGTGTTTTGCTTAGGGTTAGGTTTAGGGATAGGTTAAGGGTAAGGGTTAGGTTTAGGGTTAGGGTTAGGTTTAGGGTTAGGTTTAGGGTTAGGGTTAAGGTTGAGGTTAGGGTTAGGTTAGGGTTAGGTTTAGGGTAAAGGTTGAGGTTAGGGTTAAGTTAGGGTTACTTTTAGGGTTATGATTAGGGTTAGGGTTAGGGTAAGGGTTATTGTTAGGGTTAGGGTTAGGGTTAGGCTTAGTGTTAGAGTAAGGGTAAGGGTTAGGGTTAGGGTTAGGGTTAGGGTTAGGGTTAGTGTTAGGGTAAGGGTAAGGGTAAGGGGTAGGGTTAGGGTTAGGGTTAAGTTTGACTTTAGGGTTAAGGTTAGGGTTTGGGTAAGGAGAAGGGTTAGGGGTAGGGTTAGGTTTAGGGTTAGGGTTAAGGTTAGTGTTAGGGTGAGGGTAAGGGTAAGGTTTAGGGTAGGTTTAGGGTTAGGGTTAGGGTTAGGGTAAGGGTTAGGGTTAGTGTTAGGGTTAGTGTAAGGGTAAGATTTGGGTTAGGATTAGTTTTAGGGTTGGGGTTAAGGTTAGGGTTAGGGTTAGGATAAGGGTAAGGTTTAGGGTTAGGGTTAGGGTTACGGTTACGGTTAGGGTTATGGTTAGGGTTAGGTTAAGGATATGTGTTCGGTTTAGGGTTAGGGATAGGGTAGGGTTAGGCTTAGTGTTAGGATAAGGGTAAGGGTAAGGTGTAGGGTTAGGGTTAGGGTTAGGGTTAGGGTTAGGGTTAGTTTTAGGGTTAGGGTCAGGGTTAGGGTAAGGATTAGGGTTAGGGTTAGAGTTAGGGTTAGGATTAGGGTAAGGGCAAGGGTTAGAGTTAGTGTTAAGTTTAGGGATAGGGTTAGGGTTATTGTTAGGGTTAGGGTAAGGGTAAGGGTTAGATTTAGGTTTAGGGTTAGGGTTAAGGGTAGGTTTAGGGTTAAGTTTAGGGTTAGGTTTAGGGTTAGGGTTAGGGTTAGGGTAAGGGTAAGGGTTAGGGTTAGGGTTAGGGTTAGGGTTAAGTTTAGGCTTAGGGTTAGGGTTAGGGTTAGGGTAAGGGTTAGGGTTAGGTTAGGGTTAGGGATAGGTTTAGGGTTAGGTTGAGGGTTAGGGTTAGGGTTAGGGTGAGGGTTAGGTTTAGGGTTAGGGTTAGGGTTAGGGTAAGTGTTAGGGTTAAGGTTAGGGTTATGGTTAGGGTTAGGATATGGGTAAGGGTTAGGGTTAAAGTTAGGGTGAGGGTTAGGGTTAGTGTTAGGGTTAGGGTTAGTGTTAGGGTTAGGGTAAGGGTAAGGGTTAGGGTTAGGTTTAGGGTTACGGTAAGGGTAAGGGTTAGGTTTAGGGTTAGGGTTAGGGTAAGGGTAAGGGTTAGGGTTAGGGTTAGGGTAAGGGTTAGAGTTAGGGGTTTGTGTTAGTGTTAATGTTATGTTAAGGGTTAGGGTTAGGGTTAGGATAAGGGTTAGGATTAGGGTAAGGGTAAGTGTTTGGGTTAGTGTTAGGGTTAGGTTAAGGGTTAGGGTTAGGGTTAGGGTTAGGGTTAGGGTAAGTGTAAGGGTTAGTTTTCGGGTTAGGGTTAGGGTAAGAGTAAGGGTTAGGGTTAGGGCTAGGGTTAGGGTTAAGGTTAGGGTTAGGGTTAAGGTTAGGGTCAGGGTTAGGGTTAGGGTTAGATTTAGAGTTAGGGTTAGGATAAGGGTAAGGGTTAGGGTTAGGATTAGGGTTAGGGTTAGGGTTGGGGCTAGGGTTAGGTTTAGGGTTAGGGTTAGGGTAAGGGCAAGGGTTAGGCTTAGGGTTAAGGTTAGGTTTAGGGTTAGGGTTAGGGTTAGGTTTAGGGTTAGGTTTAGGGTAAGGATAAGGGTTAGGGTTAGGGTTAGGGTTAGGGTTAAGTTTAGGGTTAGGGTTAGGGTTAGGGTAAGGGTTAGGGTTAGGGTTAAGGTTAGGGTTAGGGATAGGGTTAGGGTTAGGTTAAGTGTTAGGGTTAGGGTTAGGGTTATGGTAAGGATTATGTTTGGGGTTAGGGTTAGGGTAAGGGTTAGGGTTAGGGTTAGGGTTAGGGTAAGTGTTAGGGTTAGTGTTAGGGTTACGGTTAGGGTTAGGGTATGGGTAAGGGTTAGGGTTAAAGTTAGGGTGAGGTTTAGGGTTAGTGTTAGGGTTAGGGTAAGGGTAAGGGTTAGGGTTAAGTTTAGGGTTAGGGTAAGGGTAAGGGTTAGGTTTAGGGTTAGGTTTAGGGTAAGGGTTAGGGTTAGGGTTAGGGTAAGTGTAAGGGTTAGTTTTCATGTTAGGGTTAGGGTAAGGATAAGGGTTATGGTTAGGGCTAGGGTTAGGGTTAAGGTTAGGGTTAGGGTTAAGGTTAGGGTCAGGGTTAGGGTTAGGGTTAAGTTTAGGCTTAGGGTTAGTATAAGTGTTAGGGTTAGGGTAAGGGTTAGGGTTAGGGTTGGGGCTAGGGTTAGGTTTAGGATTAGGGTTAGGGTAAGGGCAAGGGTTAGGCTTAGGGTTAAGGTTAGGTTTAGGGTTAGGGTTAGGGTTAGGTTTAGGGTTAGGGTTAGGGTTAGGGTAAGGATAAGGGTTAGGTTTAGGGTTAGGGTTAGGTTTAAGTTTAGGGTTAGGGTTAGGGTTAGGGTAAGGTTTAGGGTAGGTTAGGGTTTGGGATAGGGTTAGGGTTAGGGTAAGTGTTAGGGTTAGGGTTAGGGTTATGGTAAGGGTTATGTTTGGGGTTAGGGTTAGGGTATGGGTTAGGGTTAGGGTTAGGGTTAGTTTAAGTGTTAGGGTAAATGTTAGGGTTAGGGTTAGGTGTAGGGTTGGGTTTAAGTTTAGGGCTAGGGTTAGGGTAAGTGTAAGGGTTAGGGTTACGGTTAGGGTTAGGTTTAGGTTTAGGGTTAGGGTAAGGCTAAAAGTAAGGTTAAGTTTAAGGGTTAGAATTAGGGTTAGGATTAGGGTAAGGGTTAGTGTTAGGGTTAGGATAAGGGTAAGGTTTAGGTTTAGTGTTAGGGTTATGGTTAGTTTAAGGATAAGGTTAAGTGTTAGGGTAAGGGTTAGGTTTAGGGTAAGGGTAAGGTTTAGGGTTAAGGTTAGGGTTAGGGTTAGGTTTAGGGTTAGGGTTATGGTTAGGGTTAGGGTTATAGTTATTGTAGGCCTACGGGTTAGGGTGAGGGTTATGGTTAGGTTTAGGGTTAGAGTTAGGGTTAGGGTGAGGGTAAGGATAAGTGTTAGGGTTAGTGTTAGGGTTAGGGTTAGGGTTAGGGTTAGGGTAAGGGTAAGGGTTAGGGTTAGATTAAGGATTAGGGTTAGGGTAAGGGTAAGTGTTAGGTTTAGGGTTATGGTCAGGTTTAGGTATTGGGTTAAGTTTAGGGTTTGGGTAAGGATAAGGGTTAGGGTTAGGGTTAGGGTTAGGGTTAGGGTTAAGTTTAGTGTTAGGGTGAGTGTAAGGGTAAGGTTTAGGGTTAGGTTTAGGGTTAGGGTTAGGGTATGGGTTAGGGTTAGGGATAGTGTAAGGGTAAGATTTGGGTTAGGATTAGGTTCAGGGTTGGGGTTAAGGTTAGGGTTAGGGTTAGGATAATGGTAAGGGTTAGGGTTAGGGTTAGGGTTACGGTTAGGGTTAGGGTTAAGGTTAGGGTAAGGGTATGTGTTCGGGTTAGGATTAGGGTTAGGATTAGGGTGAGGTTTAGCGTTAGGGTAAGCGTAAGGCTTAGGTTTAGGGTTAGGTTTAAGGTAAGGGTAAGCTTTA
>JANJXV010001724.1:10000-52500 GCA_024803745.1 Megascapheus bottae | reverse complement strand
GGTAAGGGTAAGGGTTAGTGTTAGGGTTAGGGTTAGGGTTAAGTTTTGGGTTATGGTTAGGGTTAGGGTTAGGGTAAGGGTTAGGGTTAGAGTTAGATTTAGGGTTGGTTAAAGGTAAGGGTTAGGGTTAGGTTTAGGGTTAGGGTTAGGGTTAGGTTAAGGGTTAGGTTTGGGGTTAGGGTTAGGGTTAGGGTTTGGGTAAGGGTTAGGGTTAGAATTAGATTAGGGTTGGTCAAGGCTAAGGGTTAGGTTTAGGGCTAGGGTTAGGGTTGGGGTTAGGGTTAGGGTAAGTGTTAGGTTTAGGGTTAGGGTAAGTGTTAGGTAAGTGTTAGGGTTAGGTGTAGGGTTGGGGTTAAGTGTAGGGTTAGGGTTAGTGTAAGGGTAAGGTTTGGGTTATTGTTAGGATTAGGGTTAGGTTTAGGGTTAGGGTAAGGGTAAGGGTAAGGTTAAGTTCAAGGGTTAGATTTAGGTTTATAGTTAGGGTAAGGGTTAGTGTTAGGGTTAGGATAAGGGTAAGGTTTAGGGTTAGGGTTAGGTTATGGTTAGGGTAAGGGTAAGGGTAAGTGTTAGTGTTAGGGTTAGGTTTAGGGAAGGGTAAGGTTTAGGGTTAAGGTTAGGCTGAGGGTTAGGTTTAGGGTTAGGGTTAGCGTTAGGGTACGCCTAAGCGTTAGGGTTAGGGTTATGTTTAGGTTTAGGGTTAGAGTTAGGGTTAAGTTTAGGGTAAGGATAATGGTTAGGGTTAGGGTTACGGTTAGGGTTAGGGTAAGGGTAAGGGTTAGGGTTAGGTTAGGGTTAGGGTTATTGTTAAGGTTAGGGTTAGGGTTAGTGTAAGGGTAAGATTTGGGTTAGGATTAGGTTTAGTGTTGGGGTTAAGGTTAGGGTTAGGGTTAGAATAAGGGTAAGGTTTAGGGTTCGGGTAAGAGTTAGGTTTAGGTTTAGGGTTAGGGTTAGGGTAAGGGTAAGGGTTAGGTTTAGGATTAGGGTTAGGGTTAGGGTATTGGTTAGAGATAGGGTTAGGGATAGGTTTAGGGTAAGGGTAAGTGTTAGGTTTAGGGTTATGGTTAGGGTTAGGGATTGGGTTAAGGTTAGGGTTTGGGTAAGGATAAGGGTTAGGGTAAGGGTTAGGGTAAGGGTTAGGGTTAGGGTAAGGGTTAGGGTTAGGGTAAGGGTTAGGGTTAGGGTAAGATTTGGGTTAGGATTAGGTTTAGGGTTAGGGTTAAAGTTAGTGTTAGGGTGAGGGTAAGGGTAAGGTTTAGGGTTAGGTTTAGGGTTAGGGTTAGGGTAAGGGTTAGGGTTAGGGTTAGAGTTAGTGTAAGGGTAAGATTTGGGTTAGGATTAGGTTTAGGGTTGGGGTTAAGGGTGTTTTAGGGTTAGGATAAGGATAAGGGTTAGGGTTAGGGTTAGGGTTTGGGTTACGGTTAGGGTTAGGGTTAGGGTTAAGTTTAGGGTAAGGGTGTGTGTTCGGGTTAGGATTAGTGTTAGGGTTACGGTTAGTTTTAGCGTTAGGGTAAGCGTAAGGGTTAGGGTTAGGGTTAAGTTAAGGGTAAGGTTTAGGGTTAGGGTTAGGCTTAGGGTTAGGTTTACGGTTAGGGTAAGTGTAAGGTTTAGGTTTATGGTTAGGGTTAGGGTAAGGGTTAGGGTTAGGGTTCGGGTAGGGTTTAGTGTAAGGGTAAGTGTTAGTGTTAGAGTTAGGGTTAGGGATAGGGTTAGGGTTAGTGTTAGGTTTAGGGTTAGGTTAAGGTGAAGGTTTAGGGTTAGGGTTGGGTTAAGGTTAGGGTTAGGGTTAGGGTTAGGGTTAGGATTAAGGTTAGGGTTAGGGTTAGGGTTAGGGTAAGGGTATGTGTTCGGGTTAGGGTTAGGGTTAGGGTTAGGGTAAGGGTTAGGGTTAGAGTTAGATTTAGGGTTGGTTAAGGGTAAGGGTTAGGGTTAGGGTTAGGGTTAGGTTAAGGGTTAGGTTTAGGGGTTAGGGTTAGGGTTAGGGTTAGGGTACGGGTTAGGGTTAGAATTAGATTTAGGGTTGGTGAAGGGTTAGGGTTAGGGTTAGGGTTAGGGTTAGGGTAAGTGTAAGGGTTAGTGTTAGGGTTAGGGTTAGGGTTAGGGTTAAGTTTTGGGTTATGGTTAGGGTTAGGGTTAGGGTAAGGGTTAGGGTTGGAGTTAGATTTAGGGTTGGTTAAGGGTAAGGGTTAGGGTTAGGTTTAGGGTTAGGGTTAGGGTTAGGTTAAGGGTTAGGTTAGGGGTTAGGGTTAGTGTTAGGGTTAGGGTAAGGGTTAGGGTTAGAAATAGATTTAGGGTTGGTCAAGGCTAAGGGTTAGGTTTAGGGTTAGGGTTAGGGTTGGGGTTAGGGTTAGGGTAAGTGTTAGGGTTAGGGTTAGGGTTTGGGTAAGTGTTAGGGTAAGTGTTAGGGTTAAGTGTAGGGTTGGGGTTAAGTTTAGGGTTAGGGTTCGTGTAAGGGTAAGGGTTAGGGTTATGGTTAGGGTTCGGGTTAGGTTTAGGGTTAGGGTAAGGGTTAGGGTTATGGTTAGGGTTAGGGTTAGGTTTAGGGTTAAGGTAAGGGTAAGGTTTAGGGTTAGGGTTAGGCTTAGGGTTAAGTTTACTGTTAGGGTAAGTGTAAGGTTTAGGTTTATGGTTAGGGTTAGGGTAAGGGTTAGGGTTAGGGTTAGGGTAGGGTTTAGTGTAAGGGTTAGAGTTAGGGTTAGGGATAGGGTTAGGGTTAGTGTTAGGTCTAGGTTTAGGTTAAGGTCAAGGTTTAGGGTTAGGGTTGGGTTAAGGTTAGGGTTAGGGTTAGGGTTAGGGTTAGGATTAAGGATAGGGTTAGGGTTAGGGTTAGTGTAAGGGTATGTGTTCGGATTAGGGTTAGGGTTAGGGTTAGGGTTAGGGTTAGGGTAAGGGTTAGGGTTTGAGTTAGATTTAGGGTTGGTTAAGGGTAAGGGTTAGGGTTAGGTTTAGGGTTAGGATTAGGGTTAGGTTAAGGGTTAGTTTTAAGGGTTAGGGTTAGGGTTAGGGTTAGGGTAAGGGTTAGGGTTAGAATTAGATTTAGGGTTGGTGAAGGCTAAGGGTTAGGTTTAGGGTTAGGTTTAGGGTTGGGGTTAGGTTTAGGGTTAGGGTTAGGGTTAGGGTTAGGGTAAGGGTTCGGGTTAGGTTAAGGGTTAGGGTGAGGGTAAGATTTGGGGTAGGATTAGGTTTAGGGTTAGGGTTAAAGTTAGTGTTAGGGTTAGGTGTAGGGTTGGGGTTAAGTTTAGGGTTAGGGTTAGTGTAAGGGTAAGGGTTAGGGTTATGGTTAGGGTTAGGGTTAGGTTTAGGGTTAGGGTAAGGGTAAGAGTAAGGGTAAGTTTAAGGGTTAGATTTAGGGTTATAGTTGGGGTAAGGGTAAGGTTTACGGTTAGGTTTAGGGTTACGGTTTTGGTAAGGGTTAGGGCTAGGGTTAGGGTTAGTTTAAGGGTAAGATTTGGGTTAGGACTAGGTTTAGGGTTGGGGTTTAGGGTGTTTTAGGGATAGGATAAGGGTAAGGGTTAGGGTTAGGGTTAGGGTTTGAGTTACGGTTAGGGTTAGGGTTAGGGTTAGGGTTAGGGTAAGGGTATGTGTTCGGGTTAGGATTAGGGTTAGGGTTAGGTTTAGCATTAGGGTAAGCGTAAGGGTTAGGGTTAGGGTTAAGGTAAGGGTAAGGTTTAGGGTTAGGGTTAGGGTTAGGGTTAGGTTTACGGTTAGGGTTAGGGTTAGGGTTAGGGTAAGGGTATGTGTTCGGGTTAGGATTAGGGTTAGGGTTAGGTTTAGCGTTAGGGTAAGCATAAGGGTTAGGGTTAGGGTTAAGGTAAGGGTAAGGTTTAGGGTTAGGGTTAGGGTTAGGGTTAGGTTTACGGTTAGGGTAAGGGTAAGGTTTAGGTTTATGGTTAGGGTTAGGGTAAGGGTTAGGGTTAGGGTTAGGGTTAGGGTAGGGTTAGGGTAGGGTTTAGGGTACGGGTAAGTGTTAGTCTTAGGATTAGGTTTAGGATAAGGGTAAGGATTAGGGTTAGGTTTAGGATGAGATTTAGAGGTAGGGTTAGGGTTAGGGTTAGTGTTAGGTTTAGGGTTAGGGTTAGGATAAGGGCAAGGGTTAGGGTTACGGTTAGGGTTAAGGTTAGGGTTAGGGTTAGGGTTAGGGTTAGGGTTAAGGTTAGGTTCGGGTTAGGGTTAGGGTTAGGCTAAGGGATAGGGTTAGGGTTAGGGTAAGGGTTAGGGTTAGGGTTAGGGTTTGAGTTAGAGTTAGGTTTAGGGTTAGGGTTAGGGTTAGGGTTAGGTTAAGGGCAAGGTTTAGGGTTAGGGATAGGGTTAAGTTTAGGGTTAGGGTTAGGGTTAGGATTAAGGTTAGGGTTAGGGTTAGGGTTAGGGTTAGTTTAAGGGTATGTGTTCGGGTTAGGGTTAGGGTTAGGGTTAGGGTTAGGTTTAGGTTAGGGTTAGGGTTAGGTTTACGGTTAGGGTAAGGGTAAAGTTTAGGTTTTTGGTTAGGGTTAGGGTAAGGGTTAGGGTTAGGGTTAGGTTAGGGTTTAGAATAAGGGTTAGTGTTAGTGTTAGAGTTAGGTTTAGGGTTAGGGTTAGGGTAAGTGTTAGGTTTAGGGTTAGGGTTAGGTTAAGGGCAAGGGTTAGGGTTAGGGTTAGGGTTAGGTTAAGGGCAAGGGTTAGGGTTAGGGTTAGGGTTAAGGTTAGTGTTAGGGTTAGGGTTAGGGTTAGGATTAAGGTTAGGCTTAGGGTTAGGGTTAGGGTTTGGGTAAGAGTTAGGGTTAGCGTTAGGGTAAGGGTTAGGGTTAGGGTTAGGGTTAGGGTTAAGGTTAGGGTTAGTGTTAGAGTTAGGTTTAGGGTTAGGGTTAGGGGTTAGGCTTAGGGTTAGGGTTAGGGTAAGGGTTAGGGTTAGGGTTAGGGTTAGTTTAAGGGTTAGGTTTAGGGTTAGGGTAAGGGTAAGGGTTAGAGTTAGGGTAAGAGTTAGGGTTAGGTTTAGGGTTAGGGTTAGGGTTAGGGTAAGGGTAAGGATTAGGGTTAGGATTAGGGTTAGGGTTAGGTTAATGGTTAGTGTTATGCTTAGGGTTAGGTTTAGGGATAGGTTAAGGGTAAGGGTTAGGTTTAGGGTTAGGGTTAGGTTTAGTGTTGGGGTTAAGGTTAGGTTTAGGTTTAGGGTTAGGGTTAGGGTTATGCTTAGGGTTAGGTTTAGGGTTAGGATTAGGTTTAAGTTTAGTGTTAGGGTTAGGGTTATGGTTAGGGTTAGGGTTAGGCTCAGGTTATGTGTTAGGGTTAGGGTTAGGGTTAGGGTTAGGGTAAGTGTTAGGTTTAGGGTTGCGTTTAGTGTTTGGGTAAGGGTAAGGGTTAGGGTTAAAGTTAGGGTCAGGGTTAGGGTTAGGGTTACGTTTAGGGTAAGGTTAAGGCTTAGGCTTAGGTTTAAGGTAAGGGTAAGGGTTAGGTTTAGGGTTAGGGTAGGGTAAGGTTAAGGGTTAGGGTTAGGGTTATGGTTAGGGTAAGGGTTAGGGTTAGAGGTTTGGGTTAGTGTTAGGGTTAGGTTAAGGGTTATGGTTAGGGTTAGGATAGGCTTTAGGGTTAGGGTAAGGGTAAGTGTTAGGGTTAGGGTTAGGGTTAGGGTAAGGGTTAGGGTTAGGGTTAGGTTTAGTTGGTATTGTTCGGGTGAGGGTTAGGGTTAGGGTAAGGGTAAGGGTTAGTTTTCGGGTAAGGGTTAGGGTAAGGATAAGGGTTAGGGTTAGGGTTAGGGTTAAGGTTAGGGTTAGGGTTAGGGTTAGGGTTAGGGTTAAGGTTAGGTTCGGGTTAGGGTTAGGGTTAGGCTAAGGGTTAGGGTTAGGGTTAGGGTAAGGGTTAGGGTTAGGGTTAGGGTTAGGGTTAGGTTAGGGGCAAGGTTTAGGGTTAGGGATAGGGTTAAGTTTAGGGTAAGGTTAAGGCTTAGGGTTAGGTTTAAGGTAAGGGTAAGGGTTAGGTTTAGGGTTAGGGTAGGGTAAGGTTAAGGGTTAGGGTTAGGGTTAGGGTTAGGGTAAGGGTTAAGGTTAGAGGTTTGGGTTAGTGTTAGGTTTAGGTTAAGGTTTAGGGTTAGGGTTAGGATAGGCTTTAGGGTTAGGGTAAGGGTAAGTGTTAGGGTTAGGGTTAGGGTTAGGGTAAGGGTTAGGGTTAGGGTTAGGTTTAGTTGGTATTTTCGGGTGAGGGTTAGGGTTAGGGTAAGGGTAAGGGTTAGTTTTCGGGTTAGGGTTAGGGTAAGGGTAAGGGTTAGGGTTAGGGTTAGCCTTAAGGTTAGGGTTAGGGTTAGGGTTAGGGTTAGGGTTAGGGTTAGGGTAGGGTTTAGTGTAAGGGTTAGAGTTAGGGTTAGGGATAGGGTTAGGGTTAGTGTTAGGTCTAGGTTTAGGTTAAGGTCAAGGTTTAGGGTTAGGGTTGGGTTAAGGTTAGGGTTAGGGTTAGGGTTAGGGTTAGGATTAAGGATAGGGTTAGGGTTAGGGTTAGTGTAAGGGTATGTGTTCGGATTAGGGTTAGGGTTAGGGTTAGGGTTAGGGTTAGGGTAAGGGTTAGGGTTTGAGTTAGATTTAGGGTTGGTTAAGGGTAAGGGTTAGGGTTAGGTTTAGGGTTAGGATTAGGGTTAGGTTAAGGGTTAGTTTTAAGGGTTAGGGTTAGGGTTAGGGTTAGGGTAAGGGTTAGGGTTAGAATTAGATTTAGGGTTGGTGAAGGCTAAGGGTTAGGTTTAGGGTTAGGTTTAGGGTTGGGGTTAGGTTTAGGGTTAGGGTTAGGGTTAGGGTTAGGGTAAGGGTTCGGGTTAGGTTAAGGGTTAGGGTGAGGGTAAGATTTGGGGTAGGATTAGGTTTAGGGTTAGGGTTAAAGTTAGTGTTAGGGTTAGGTGTAGGGTTGGGGTTAAGTTTAGGGTTAGGGTTAGTGTAAGGGTAAGGGTTAGGGTTATGGTTAGGGTTAGGGTTAGGTTTAGGGTTAGGGTAAGGGTAAGAGTAAGGGTAAGTTTAAGGGTTAGATTTAGGGTTATAGTTGGGGTAAGGGTAAGGTTTACGGTTAGGTTTAGGGTTACGGTTTTGGTAAGGGTTAGGGCTAGGGTTAGGGTTAGTTTAAGGGTAAGATTTGGGTTAGGACTAGGTTTAGGGTTGGGGTTTAGGGTGTTTTAGGGATAGGATAAGGGTAAGGGTTAGGGTTAGGGTTAGGGTTTGAGTTACGGTTAGGGTTAGGGTTAGGGTTAGGGTTAGGGTAAGGGTATGTGTTCGGGTTAGGATTAGGGTTAGGGTTAGGTTTAGCATTAGGGTAAGCGTAAGGGTTAGGGTTAGGGTTAAGGTAAGGGTAAGGTTTAGGGTTAGGGTTAGGGTTAGGGTTAGGTTTACGGTTAGGGTTAGGGTTAGGGTTAGGGTAAGGGTATGTGTTCGGGTTAGGATTAGGGTTAGGGTTAGGTTTAGCGTTAGGGTAAGCATAAGGGTTAGGGTTAGGGTTAAGGTAAGGGTAAGGTTTAGGGTTAGGGTTAGGGTTAGGGTTAGGTTTACGGTTAGGGTAAGGGTAAGGTTTAGGTTTATGGTTAGGGTTAGGGTAAGGGTTAGGGTTAGGGTTAGGGTTAGGGTAGGGTTAGGGTAGGGTTTAGGGTACGGGTAAGTGTTAGTCTTAGGATTAGGTTTAGGATAAGGGTAAGGATTAGGGTTAGGTTTAGGATGAGATTTAGAGGTAGGGTTAGGGTTAGGGTTAGTGTTAGGTTTAGGGTTAGGGTTAGGATAAGGGCAAGGGTTAGGGTTACGGTTAGGGTTAAGGTTAGGGTTAGGGTTAGGGTTAGGGTTAGGGTTAAGGTTAGGTTCGGGTTAGGGTTAGGGTTAGGCTAAGGGATAGGGTTAGGGTTAGGGTAAGGGTTAGGGTTAGGGTTAGGGTTTGAGTTAGAGTTAGGTTTAGGGTTAGGGTTAGGGTTAGGGTTAGGTTAAGGGCAAGGTTTAGGGTTAGGGATAGGGTTAAGTTTAGGGTTAGGGTTAGGGTTAGGATTAAGGTTAGGGTTAGGGTTAGGGTTAGGGTTAGTTTAAGGGTATGTGTTCGGGTTAGGGTTAGGGTTAGGGTTAGGGTTAGGTTTAGGTTAGGGTTAGGGTTAGGTTTACGGTTAGGGTAAGGGTAAAGTTTAGGTTTTTGGTTAGGGTTAGGGTAAGGGTTAGGGTTAGGGTTAGGTTAGGGTTTAGAATAAGGGTTAGTGTTAGTGTTAGAGTTAGGTTTAGGGTTAGGGTTAGGGTAAGTGTTAGGTTTAGGGTTAGGGTTAGGTTAAGGGCAAGGGTTAGGGTTAGGGTTAGGGTTAGGTTAAGGGCAAGGGTTAGGGTTAGGGTTAGGGTTAAGGTTAGTGTTAGGGTTAGGGTTAGGGTTAGGATTAAGGTTAGGCTTAGGGTTAGGGTTAGGGTTTGGGTAAGAGTTAGGGTTAGCGTTAGGGTAAGGGTTAGGGTTAGGGTTAGGGTTAGGGTTAAGGTTAGGGTTAGTGTTAGAGTTAGGTTTAGGGTTAGGGTTAGGGGTTAGGCTTAGGGTTAGGGTTAGGGTAAGGGTTAGGGTTAGGGTTAGGGTTAGTTTAAGGGTTAGGTTTAGGGTTAGGGTAAGGGTAAGGGTTAGAGTTAGGGTAAGAGTTAGGGTTAGGTTTAGGGTTAGGGTTAGGGTTAGGGTAAGGGTAAGGATTAGGGTTAGGATTAGGGTTAGGGTTAGGTTAATGGTTAGTGTTATGCTTAGGGTTAGGTTTAGGGATAGGTTAAGGGTAAGGGTTAGGTTTAGGGTTAGGGTTAGGTTTAGTGTTGGGGTTAAGGTTAGGTTTAGGTTTAGGGTTAGGGTTAGGGTTATGCTTAGGGTTAGGTTTAGGGTTAGGATTAGGTTTAAGTTTAGTGTTAGGGTTAGGGTTATGGTTAGGGTTAGGGTTAGGCTCAGGTTATGTGTTAGGGTTAGGGTTAGGGTTAGGGTTAGGGTAAGTGTTAGGTTTAGGGTTGCGTTTAGTGTTTGGGTAAGGGTAAGGGTTAGGGTTAAAGTTAGGGTCAGGGTTAGGGTTAGGGTTACGTTTAGGGTAAGGTTAAGGCTTAGGCTTAGGTTTAAGGTAAGGGTAAGGGTTAGGTTTAGGGTTAGGGTAGGGTAAGGTTAAGGGTTAGGGTTATGGTTAGGGTAAGGGTTAGGGTTAGAGGTTTGGGTTAGTGTTAGGGTTAGGTTAAGGGTTATGGTTAGGGTTAGGATAGGCTTTAGGGTTAGGGTAAGGGTAAGTGTTAGGGTTAGGGTTAGGGTTAGGGTAAGGGTTAGGGTTAGGGTTAGGTTTAGTTGGTATTGTTCGGGTGAGGGTTAGGGTTAGGGTAAGGGTAAGGGTTAGTTTTCGGGTTAGGGTTAGGGTAAGGATAAGGGTTAGGGTTAGGGTTAGGGTTAAGGTTAGGGTTAGGGTTAGGGTTAGGGTTAGGGTTAAGGTTAGGTTCGGGTTAGGGTTAGGGTTAGGCTAAGGGTTAGGGTTAGGGTTAGGGTAAGGGTTAGGGTTAGGGTTAGGGTTAGGGTTAGGTTAGGGGCAAGGTTTAGGGTTAGGGATAGGGTTAAGTTTAGGGTAAGGTTAAGGCTTAGGGTTAGGTTTAAGGTAAGGGTAAGGGTTAGGTTTAGGGTTAGGGTAGGGTAAGGTTAAGGGTTAGGGTTAGGGTTAGGGTTAGGGTAAGGGTTAAGGTTAGAGGTTTGGGTTAGTGTTAGGTTTAGGTTAAGGTTTAGGGTTAGGGTTAGGATAGGCTTTAGGGTTAGGGTAAGGGTAAGTGTTAGGGTTAGGGTTAGGGTTAGGGTAAGGGTTAGGGTTAGGGTTAGGTTTAGTTGGTATTTTCGGGTGAGGGTTAGGGTTAGGGTAAGGGTAAGGGTTAGTTTTCGGGTTAGGGTTAGGGTAAGGGTAAGGGTTAGGGTTAGGGTTAGCCTTAAGGTTAGGGTTAGGTTTAAGTTTAGGTTTAGGGTTAGGGTTAGGGTTAGGTTTAGGGTTGGGGTTAGGATAAGGGTAAGTGTTAGGGTTAGGGTTCGGGTTGGGGTTAGGTTTAGGTTTAGGGTTAGGGTTAGGGTAAGGGCAATGGTTAGGCTTAGGGTTAAGGTTAGGTTTAGGGTTAGGGTTAGGGTTAGGTTTAGGGTTAGGTTTAGGGTTAGGGTAAGGGTAAAGGTTAGGGTTAGGGTTAGGGTTAAGTTTAGGGTTAGGGTTAGGTTTAGGGTTAGGGTAAGGGTTAGGGTTAGGGTTAGGGTGAGGGTTAGGTTTAGGTTAGGGTGTAGGGTTAGGGTTAGGGTTAGGGTAAGGGTATGTGTTCGGGTTAGGATTAGGGTTAGGGTTAGGATTAGGTTTAGCGTTAGTTTAAGCGTAAGGGTTAGGGTTAGGGTTAAGGTAAGGGTAAGGTTTAGGGTTAGGGTTAGGGTTAGGGTTAGGTTTACGGTTAGGGTAAGGGTAAGGTTTAGGTTTATGGTTAGGTTTAGGGTAAGGTTTAGGGTTAGGGTTAGGGTTAGGGTAGGGTTTAGGGAAGGCTAGTGTTAGAGTTAGAGTTAGGGTTTGGGATAGGGTTAGGGTTAGTGTTAGGTTTAGGGTTAGGGTTAGGTTAAGGGCAAGGTTTAGGGTTAGGGATAGGGTTAAGGTTAGGGTTAGGGTTAGGGTTAGGGTTAGGATTAAGTTTAGGGTTAGGGTGAGGGTTAGGGTTAGGGTAAGGGTATGTGTTCGGGTTAGGGTTAGGGTTAGGGTTAGGGTTAGGTTTAGGCTTAGGGTTAGGGTTAGGTTTACGGTTATGGTAAGGGTAAGGTTTAGGTTTATGGTTAGGGTTAGGATAAGGGTTAGGGTTAGGGTTAGGTTAGGGTTTAGAATAAGGGTAAGTGTTAGTGTTAGAGTTAGGTTTAGGGTTAGGGTTAGGGTTAGTGTTTGGTTTAGGGTTAGGGTTAGGTTAAGGGCAAGAGTTAGGGTTAGGGTTTTGGTTAGGGTTAGGGTTAGGTTAAGGACAAGGGTTAGGGTTAGGGTTAGGGTTAAGGTTAGTGTTAGGTTTAGAGAGGGTTAGGATTAAGGTTAGGGTTAGGGGTTAGGGTTAGGGTTAGGGTTAGGGTTAGGGTTAGGGTTAGGGTTAGGGTTAGGGTTAGTTTAAGGGTTAGGTTTAGGGTTAGGGTAAGGGTAAGGGTTAGAGTTAGGGTAAGAGTTAGGGTTAGGTTTAGGGTTAGGGTAGGGTTAGGGTAATGGTAAGGATTAGGGTTAGGATTAGGGTTAGGGTTAGGTTAATGGTTAGTGTTATGCTTAGGGTTAGGTTTAGGTATAGGTTAAGGGTAAGGGTTAGGTTTAGGGTTAGGGTTAGGTTTAGAGTTGGGGTTAAGGTTAGGTTTAGGTTTAGGGTACGTTTAAGGATTAGGGTTAGGGTTAGGGTTAGGGTTATGCTTAAGGTTAGGGTTAGGGTTAGGATTAGGTTTAAGTTTAGGGTTAGGGTTAGGGTTATGGTTAGGGTTAGGGTTAGGCTCAGGTTATGTGTTAGGGTTAGGGTTAGGGTTAGGGTAAGTGTTAGGGTTAGGGTTACGGTTAGGTTTAGGGTAAGGATAAGGGTTAGGGTTAAATTTAGGGTCAGGGTTAGGGTTAGGGTTAGGGTAAGGGTAAGGGTTAGGGTTAGGTTTAAGGTAAGGGTAAGGGTTAGTTTTAGGGTTAGGGTTAGGGTAAGGGTAAGAGTAAGAGTTAGGGTTAGGGTTAGGGTAAGGGTTAGGGTTAAGGGTTTGGGTTAGTGTTAGGGATAGGTTAAGGGTTAGGGTTAGGGTTAGGATAGGCTTTAGGGTTAGGGTAAGGGTAAGTGTTAGGGTTAGGGTTAGGGTTAGGGTAAGGGTTAGGGTTAGGATTAGGTTTAGGTGGTAGGGTTAGGGTGAGGGTTAGGGTTAGTTTAAGGGTAAGGGTTAGTTTTCGGTTAGGTTTAGGGTAAGGGTAAGGGTTAGGGTTAGGGTTAGGGTAAGGGTTAGGGTTAGGATTAGGTTTAGGTGGTAGGGTTAGGGTGAGGGTTAGGGTTAGTTTAAGGGTAAGGGTTAGTTTTCGGGTTAGGTTTAGGGTAAGGGTAAGGGTTAGGGTGAGGGTTAGAGTTAAGGTTAGGGTTAGGTTTAAGGTTAGGTTTAGGGTTAGGGTTAGGGTTAGGTTTAGGGTTGGGGTTAGGATAAGGGTAAGTGTTAGGGTTAGGGTTAGGGTTGGGGTTAGGGTTAGGTTTAGGGTTAGGGTTAGGGTAAGGGCAATGGTTAGGCTTAGGGTTAAGTTTAGGTTTAGGGTTAGGGTTAGGGTTAGGTGTAGGGTTAGGTTTAGGGTTAGGGTAAGCTTAAGGGTTAGGGTTAGGGTTAGGGTTAAGTTTTGAGTTAGGGTTAGCGTTAGGGGAAGGGTTAGGGTTAGGTTAGGGGTAGGGTTAGGGGTAGGTTAAGGGTTAGGGTAAGAGTTAGATTTAGGGTTGGTTAAGGTAAGGGTTAGGGTTAGGGTTAGGGTTAGGTTAAGGGTTAGGGTTAGTGTTTAGGGTTAGGGTAAGGGTTGGGGTTAGGGTAAGGGTTAGGGTTAGGGTTAGTTTGAGGATTAGGTTTAGGTTAGGTTGTAGGGTTAGGGTTACGGTTAGGGTTAGGGTAAGGGTATGTGTTCGGGTTAGGATTAGTGTTAGGGTTAGGATTAGGTTTAGCGTTAGGTTAAGCGTAAGGGTTAGGGTTAGGGTTAAGGTAAGGGTAAGGTTTAGGGTTAGGGTTAGGGTTAGGGTTAGGTTTATGGTTAGGGTAAGGGTAAGGTTTAGGTTTATGGTTAGGGTTAGGGTAAGGGTTAGGGTTAGGGTTAGGGTTAGGGTAGGGTTTAGGGTAAGGCTAAGTGTTAGAGTTAGAGTTAGGGTTAGGGATAGGGTTAGGGTTAGTGTTAGGTTTAGGGTTAGGGTTAGGTTAAGGGCAAGGTTTAGGGTTAGGGATAGGGTAAAGGTTAGGGTTAGGGTTAGGGTTAGGGTTAGGATTAAGTTTAGGGTTAGGGTTAGGGTTAGGGTTAGGGTAAGGGTATGTGTTCGGGTTAGGGTTAGGGTTAGGGTTAGGGTTAGGTTTAGGGTTAGGGTTAGGGTTAGGTTTACGGTTATGGTAAGGGTAAGGTTTAGGTTTATGGTTAGTGTTAGGATAAGGGTTACGGTTAGGGTTAGGTTAGGGTTTAGAATAAGGGTAAGTGTTAGTGTTAGAGTTAGGTTTAGGTTTAGGGTTGGGTTAGTGTTTGGTTTAGGGTTAGGGTTAGGTTAAGGGCAAGGGTTAGGGTTAGGGTTAGGGTTAAGGTTAGTGTTAGGTTTAGAGAGGGTTAGGATTAAGGTTAGGGTTAGGGTTAGGGTTTGGGTAAGGGTTAGGCTTAGCTTTAGGGTAAGGGTTAGAGTTAGGGTTAGGGTTAAGTTTAGGGTTAGGTTTAGAGTTAGGTTTAGGGTTAGGGTTAGGGGTTAGGCTTAGGGTTAGGGTTAGGGTAAGGGTTAGGGTTAGGGTTAGGGTTAGTTTAAGGGTTAGGTTTATGGTTAGGGTAAGGGTAAGGGTTAGAGTTAGGGTAAGAGTTAGGGTTAGGTTTAGGGTTAGGTTTATGGTTAGGGGAATGGTAAGGATTAGGGTTAGGATTAGGGTTAGGGTTAGGTTAATGGTTAGTGTTATGCTTAGGGTTAGGTTTAGGTATAGGTTAAGGGTAAGGGTTAGGTTTAGGGTTAGGGTTAGGTTTAGGGTTGGGGTTAAGGTTAGGTTTAGGTTTTGGGTACGTTTAAGGATTAGGGTTAGGGTTAGGGTTAGGGTTAGGGTTAGGGTTATGCTTAAGGTTAGGGTTAGGGTTAGGATTAGGTTTAAGTTTAGGGTTAGGGTTAGGGTTATGGTTAGGGTTAGGGTTAGGCTCAGGTTATGTGTTAGGGTTAGGGTTAGGGTTAGGGTAAGTGTTAGGGTTAGGGTTACGGTTAGGTTTAGGGTAAGGATAAGGGTTAGGGTTAAATTTATGGTCAGGGTTACGGTTAGGGTTAGGGTAAGGGTTAGGGTTAGGTTTAAGGTAAGGGTAAGGGTTAGTTTTAGGGTTAGGGTTAGGGTAAGGGTAAGGGTAAGAGTTAGGGTTAGGGTTAGGGTAAGGGTTAGGGTTAAGGGTTTGGGTTAGTGTTAGGGTTAGGTTAAGGGTTAGGGTTAGTGTTAGGATAGGCTTTAGGGTTAGGGTAAGGGTAAGTGTTAGGGTTAGGGTTAGGGTTAGGGTTAGGGTAAGGGTTAGGGTTAGGATTAGGTTTAGGTGGTAGGGTTAGGGTGAGGGTTAGGGTTAGGTTAAGGGTAAGGGTTAGTTTTCGGGTTAGGGTTAGAGTAAGGGTAAGGGTTAGGGTTAGGGTTAGAGTTAAGGTTAGGGTTAGGTTTAAGGTTAGGTTTAGGGTTAGGGTTAGGGTTAGGTTTAGGGTTGGGGTTAGGATAAGGGTAAATGTTAGGGTTAGGGTTAGGGTTGGGGTTAGGGTTAGGTTTAGGGTTAGGGTTAGGGTAAGGGCAATGGTTAGGCTTAGGGTTAAGGTTAGGTTTAGGGTTAGGGTTAGGGTTAGGGTTAGGGTTAGGTTTAGGGTTAGGGTAAGGGTAAGGGTTAGGGTTAGGGTTAGGGTTAAGTTTCGAGTTAGGGTTAGCGTTAGGGGAAGGGTTAGGGTTAGGTTAGGGTTAGGGTTAGGGTTAGGGGTAGGTTAAGGGTTAGGGTAAGAGTTAGATTTAGGGTTGGTTAAGGTAAGGGTTAGGGTTAGGGTTAGGTTAAGGGTTAGGGTTAGTGTTTAGGGTTAGGGTAAGGGTTAGGGTTAGAGTTAGATTAAGGGTTGGTTAAGGGTAAGGGTTAGGGTTAGGGTTAGGCTTAGGGTTAGGTTAAAGGTTAGGGTTAGGGGTTAGGGTTAGGCTTAGGCTTAGGCTTAGGGTAAGGGTTAGGGTTAGGGTTAGGTTTAGGGTAAGGGTTAGGGTTGTCGTTAGGGTTAGGGTAAGTGTTAGGGTTAGGGTTAGGGATAGGGTAAGTGTTAGGTTAAGGGTTAGGGTTAGGTGTAGGTTTGGGGTTAAGTTTAGGGTTAGGGTTAGGGTAAGGGTAAGGGTAAGGTTAAGTTTAAGTGTTAGAGTTAGGGTTAGGGTTAGGGTAAGGGTTAGTGTTAGGGTTAGGATAAGGGTAAGGTTTAGGGTTAGGTTTAGGGTTATGGTTAGGGTAAGGGTAAGTTTTAGGTTTAAGGTTAGGGTTAGGGTTAGTTTTAGGATTAGGGTTAGGGTTACTGTTAGCGTTAGGGTAGGCCTAAGGGTTAGGGTTAGGGTTATGGTTAGGTTTAGGTTTAGAGTTAGGGTTAGGGTTAGGGTAAGGGTAAGGTTTAGGGATAGGGTTAGGGTTAGGGTAAGTGTAAGGGTGTTAGGTTTAGGGTTATGGTTAGGGTTAGGGATTGGGTTAAGGTTAGGGTTTGGGTAAGGATAAGGGTTAGGTTTAGGGTTAGGTTTAGGGTTAGGGTTAGGGTTAGGGTTATGGTTAGGGTTAGGGTTAGGCTCAGGTTATGTGTTAGGGTTAGGGTTAGGGTTAGGGTAAGTGTTAGGGTTAGGGTTACGGTTAGGTTTAGGGTAAGGATAAGGGTTAGGGTTAGGGTTAGGGTTTAGGTAAGAGTAAGGTTTATGGTTCGGGTTAGGGTTAGGTTTAGGTTTAGGATTAGGGTTTGGGTTAGGGTTAGGTTTAGGGTTAGGGTAAGGGTAAGGGTTAGAGTTATGGTTAGGGTTAGGGTAAGGGTTAAGTTTAGGGTTAGGGTTACGGTAGAGTTTAGGGTAAGGGTAAGTATTAGTGTTAGGGTTAGGTGTAGGATAAGGGTAAGGATTAGGCTTAAGTTAGGGTTAGGGTTAGAGGTTAGGGTTAGGGTTAGGGTTAGGGTTAAGGTTAGGGTGAGTGTTAGGTTTAGGTTTAGGGTTAGGATAAGGGTAAGGGTTAGGGTTAGGTTTAGAGTTAGGATTATTGTTAGGTTTAGGGTTAGGGTTAGGTTAAGGCAAGGGTTAGGGTTAGGGTTAGTGTTAGGGTTAGGGTTAGGGTAAGCGTAAGGGTTAGGGTTAGGTTAGGGTTAGGGTTACGATTAGGGTTAGGGTTAGTGTAAGGGTAAGGTTTGGGTTAGGATTAGGTTTAGTGTTGGGGTTAAGGTTAGGGTAGGGTTAGGATAAGGGTAAGGGTTAGGGTAAGGATAAGAGTTAGGTTTAG
Source organism: Megascapheus bottae (assembly GCA_024803745.1). Classification (NCBI taxonomy): domain Eukaryota; kingdom Metazoa; phylum Chordata; class Mammalia; order Rodentia; family Geomyidae; genus Megascapheus; species Megascapheus bottae. The sequence goes on along the minus strand of JANJXV010001724.1, from coordinate 36,374 downwards.
GTTTAGGGTTAGGGTAAGGGTTAGGTTTAGGATTAGTGTTAGGGTTAGGTTATTGGTTACAGATAGGGTTAGGGATAGGTTTAGGGTAAGGGTAAGTGTTAGGTTTAGGGTTATGGTTAGGGTTAGGGATTGGGTTAAGGTTAGGGTTTGGGTAAGGATAAGGGTTAGGGTTAGGTTTAGGTTTAGGTTTAGGGTTAGGGTTAGGGTTAGGGTTAGGGAAAGGGTTCGGGTTAGGGTAAGGGTTAGGGTTAGGGTAAGATTTGGGTTAGGATTAGGTTTAGGGTTAGGGTTAAAGTTAGTGTTAGGGTTAGGTGTAGGGTTGGGGTTAAGTTTAGGGTTAGGGTTAGTGTAAGGGTAAGGGTTAGGGTTAGGGTTAGGTTTAGGGTTAGGGTAAGAATAAGGGTAAGGGTAAGTTTAAGGGTTAGATTTAGGGTTAAAGTTGGGGTAAGGGTTAGGTTTAGGGTTAGGTTTAGGGTTAGGGTTTTGGTAAGGGTTAGGGTTAGGTTTAGGGTTAGTGTAAGGGTAAGATTTGGGTTAGGATTAGGTTTAGGGTTGGGGTTAAGGGTGTTTTAGGGTTAGGATAATGGTAAGGGTTAGGGTTAGGGTTAGGGTTTGGGTTACGGTTAGGGTTAGGGTTAGGGTTAGGGTAAGGGTACGTGTTCGGGTTAGGATTAGGTTTAGGGTTAGGTTTAGCGTTAGGGTAAGCGTAAGGGTTAGGGTTAGGGTTAAGGTAAAGGTAAGGTTTAGGGTTAGGGTTAGGGTTAGGTTTACGGTTAGGGTTAGGGTTAGGGTTAGGGTTAGGGTAAGTGTATGTGTTCAGGTTAGGATTAGGGTTAGGGTTAGGTTTAGCGTTAGGGTAAGCGTAAGGGTTAGGGTTAGGGTTAAGGTAAGGGTAAGGTTTAGGGTTAGGGTTAGGGTTAGGTTTACGGTTAGGGTAAGGGTAAGGTTTAGGTTTATGGTTAGGGTTAGGGTAAGGGTTAGGGTTAGGGTTAGGGTTAGGGTAGGGTTTACGTAAGGGTAAGTGTTAGTGTTAGAGTTAGGGTTAGGGATAGGGTTAGGGTTAGTGTTAGGTTTAGGGGTAGGGTTAGGTTAAGGGCAAGGTTTAGGGTTAGGGATAGGGTTAAGGTTAGGGTTAGGGTTAGGGTTAGGGTTAGGATTAAGGTTAGGGTTAGGGTTAGGGTTAGGTTAAGGGTATGTGTTCGGGGTAGGGTTAGGGTTAGGGTTAGGTTTAGGTTTAGGTTAGGGTTAGGGTTAGGGTTATTGTAGGGTTTAGGGTACGGGTAAGTGTTAGTGTTAGGATTAGGTTTAGGATAAGGGTAAGGATTAGGGTTAGGTTTAGGATGAGGGTTAGAGGTTGGGGTTAGGGTTAGGGTGAGGGTGAGGGTTGGGGTTAGGGTAAGGGTAAGGGTTAGCGTTAGGGTTAGGGTTAGGGTTAGTGTTAGGTTTAGGGTTAGGTTTAGGATAAGGGCAAGGGTTAGGGTTAGGGTTAGGGTTAGTGTTACGGTTAGCGTTAGGGTACGCCTAAGGGTTAGGGTTAGGGTTATGGTTAGGTTTAGGGTTAGAGTAAGGTTTAGGGTTAGGGTAAGGATAAGGGTTAGGGTTAGGGTTAGGGTTAGGGTAAGGGTAAGGGTGTTAGGTTTAGGGTTATGGTTAGGGTTAGGGATTGGGTTAAGGTTAGGTTTTGGGTAAGGATAAGGGTTAGGTTTAGAGTTAGGTTTAGGGTTAGGGTTAAGGATAGTGTTAAGGTGAGGGTAAGGGTAAGGTTTAGGGTTAAGTTTAGGGTTAGGGTTAGGGTAAGTGTTAGGGTTAGGGTTAGGGTTAGTGTAAGGGTAAGTTTTGGGTTAGGATTACGTTTAGGTTTGGGGTTAAGGTTAGGGTTAGGGTTAGGATAAGGGTAAGGGTTAGGGTTAGGGTTAGGGTTAGTTTTACGGTTAGGGTTAGGGTTAGGGTAAGGGTATGTGTTCGGGTTAGGGTTATTGTTAGGGTTAGGTTTTGGTTTAGCATTAGGGTAAGCGTAAGGGTTAGGGTTAGGGTTAGGGTTAAGTTAAGGGTAAGGTTTAGGGTTCGGGTTAGGGTTAGGTTTAGGGTTAGGGTTAGGGTTTGGGTTAGGGTTAGGTTTAGGGTTAGGGCAAAGGTAAGGGTTAGAGTTATGGTTAGGGTTAGGGTAAAGGTTAAGTTTAGGGTTAGGGTTACGGTAGAGTTTAGGGTAAGGGTAAGTGTTAGTGTTAGGGTTAGGTTTAGGATAAGGGTAAGGATTAGGCTTAAGTTAGGGTTAGGGTTAGAGGTTAGGGTTAGGGTTAGGGTTAGGGTTAGGGTTAGGGTGAGGGTGAGGGTTAGGTTTAGGTTTAGGGTTAGGATAAGGGTAAGGATTAGGGTTAGGGTTAGAGTTAGGATTATTGTTAGGTTTAGGGTTAGGGTTACGTTAAGGGCAAGGGTTAGGGTTAGGGTTAGTGTTAGGGTTAGGGTTAGGGTAAGGGTAAGGGTTAGGGTTAGGTTAGGGTTAGGGTTAGGATTAGGGTTAGGGTTAGTTTTAGGGTAAGATTTGGGTTAGAATTAGGTTTAGTGTTGGGGTTAAGGTTAGGGTTAGGGTTAGGATAAGGGTAAGGGTTAGGGTTAGGGTAAGAGTTAGGTTTAGGTTTAGAGTTAGGGTAAGGGTTAGGTTTAGGATTAGTGTTAGGGTTAGGGTATTGGTTACAGATAGGGTTATGGATAGGTTTAGGGTAAGGGTAAGTGTTAGGTTTAGGGTTATGGTTAGGGTTAGGGATTGGGTTAAGGTTAGGGTTTGGGTAAGGATAAGGGTTAGGGTTAGGTTTAGGTTTAGGGTTAGGGTTAGGGTTAGGGTTAGGGAAAGGTTTCGGGTTAGGGTAAGGGTTAGGGTTAGGTTAAGATTTGGGTTAGGATTAGGTTTAGGGTTAGGGTTAAAGTTAGTGTTAGGGTTAGGTGTAGGGTTGGGGTTAAGTTTAGGGTTAGGGTTAGCGTAAGGGTAAGGGTTAGGGTTATGATTAAGGTTAGGGTTAGGTTTAGGGTTAGGGTAAGGGTAAGGGTAAGGGTAAGTTTAAGGGTTAGATTTAGGGTTATAGTTGGGGTAAGGGTAAGGTTTAGGGTTAGGTTTAGGGTTAGGGTTTTGGTAAGGGTTAGGGTTAGAGTTAGGGTTAGTGTAAGGGTAAGATTTGGGTTAGGATTATGTTTAGTGTTGGGGTTAAGGGTGTTTTAGGGTTAGGATAAGGGTAAGGGTTAGGGTTAGGGTTAGGGTTTGGGTTACGGTTAGGGTTAGGGTAAGGGTATGTGTTCGGGTTAGGATTAGGGTTAGGGTTAGGTTTAGCGTTAGGGTAAGCGTAAGGGTTAGGGTTAGGGTTAAGGTAAGGGTAAGGTTTAGGGTTAGGGTTAGGGTTAGGGTTAGGGTTAGGTTTACGGTTATGGTTAGGGTTAGGGTTAGGGTTAGGGTAAGGGTATGTGTTCGGGTTAGGATTAGGGTTAGGGTTAGGTTTAGCGTTAGGGTAAGCGTAAGGGTTAGGGTTAGGGTTAAGGTAAGGGTAAGGTTTAGGTTTAGGGTTAGGGTTAGGGTTAGGTTTACAGTTAGGGTAAGGGTAAGTTTTAGGTTTATGGTTAGGGTTAGGGTAAGGGTTAGGTTTAGGGTTAGGGTTAGGGTTAGGGTAGGGTTTTGGGTAAGGGTAAGTGTTAGAGTTAGAGTTAGGGTTAGGGATAGGGTTAGGGTTAGTGTTAGGTTTAGGGTTAGGGTTAGGTTAAGGGCAAGGTTTAGGGTTAGGGATAGGGTTAAGGTTAGGGTTAGGGTTAGGGTTAGGGATAGGATTAAGGTTAGGGTTAGGGTTAGGGTTAGGTTAAGGGTATGTGTTCGGGGTAGGGTTATGTTTAGGGTTAGGGTTAGGTTTAGGTTAGGGTTAGGGTTAAGGTAGGGTTTAGGGTACGGGTAAGTGTTAGTGTTAGATTAGGTTTAGGATAAGGGTAAGGATTAGGGTTAGGTTTAGGATGAGGGTTAGAGGTTAGGGTTAGGGTTAGGGTGAGGGTGAGGGTTAGGGTTAGGGTAAGGGTAAGGGTTAGCGTTACGGTTAGGGTTAGGGTTAGTGTTAGGTTTAGGGTTAGGGTTAGGGTTAGGATAAGGGCAAGGGTTAGGGTTAGGATTAGGGTTAGGGTTAAGGTTAGGGTTAGGGTTAGGGTTAGGGTTAAGGTTAGGTTCGGGTTAGGGTTAGGGTTAGGCTAAGGGTTAGGGTTAGGGTTAGGGTAAGGGTTAGGGTTAGGGTTAGGGTTTGGGTTAGAGTTAGGTTTAGGGTTAGGGTTAGGGTTAGGGTTAGGGTTAGGGATAGGTTAAGGGCAAGGTTTAGGGTTAGGAATAGGGTTAAGTTTAGGGTTAGGGTTAGGGTTAGGATTAAGGTTAGGGTGAGGGTTAGGGTTAGGGTTAGGTTAAGGGTATGTGTTCGGGTTAGGGTTAGGGTTAGGGTTAGGGTTAGGTTTAGGTTACGGTTCGGGTTAGGGTTAGGTTTACGTTTAGGGTAAGGGTAAGGTTTAGGTTTATGGTTAGGGTTAGGGTAAGGGTTAGGGTTATGGTTAGGTTAGGGTTTAGAATAAGGGTAAGTGTTAGTGTTAGAGTTAGGTTTAGCGTTAGGGTTAGGGTAAGTGTTGGTTTAGGGTTAGGGTTAGGTTAAGGGCAAGGGTTAGGTTTAGGGTTAGGGTTAGTGTTAGGGTTAGAGTAAGGGTTAGGGTTAGGGTTAGGTTTAGTTGGTATTGTTCGGGAGAGGGTTAGGGTTAGGGTAAGTGTAAGGGTTAGTTTTCGGGTTAGTGTTAGGGTAAGGGTAAGGGTTAGGGTTAGGGTTAGGGTTAGGCTTAAGGTTAGGGTTAGGTTTAAGTTTAGGTTTAGGGTTAGGGTTAGGGTTAGGTTTAGGGTTGGGGTTAGGTTAAGGGTAAGTGTTAGGGTTAGGGTTAGGGTTGGGGTTAGGGTTAGGTGTAGGGTTAGGGTTAGGGTAAGGGCAATGGTTAGGCTTAGGGTTAAGGTTAGGTTTAGGGTTAGGGTTAGGGTTAGGTTTAGGGTTAGGATTAGGGTTAGGGTTAGGGTAAGGGTTAGGGTTAGGGTTAGGGTTAGGGTTAAGTTTAGGGTTAGGGTTAGGGTTAGGGTTAGGGTAAAGGTTAGGGTTAGGGTTAGGGTGAGGGTTAGGTTTAGGTTAGGGTTAGGGTTAGGGTTAGGGTTAGGGTTAGGGTAAGGGTATGTGTTCGGGTTAGGATTAGGGTTAGGATTAGGGTTAGGTTTAGCGTTAGGTTAAGCGTAAGGGTTAGGGTTAGGGTTAAGGTAAGGGTAAGGTTTAGGGTTAGGGTTAGGGTTAGGGTTAGGGTTAGGTTTACGGTTAGGGTAAGGGTAAGGTTTTGGTTTATGGTTAGGGTTAGGGTAAGGGTTAGGGTTAGGGTTAGGGTTAGGGTAGGGTTTAGGGTAAGGCTAAGTGTTAGAGTTAGAGTTAGGGTTAGGGATAGGGTTAGGGTTAGTGTTAGGTTTAGGGTTAGGGTTAGGTTAAGGGCAAGGTTTAGGGTTAGGGATAGGGTTAAGTTTAGGGTTAGGGTTAGGGTTAGGGTTAGGATTAAGGTTAGGGTTAGGGTTAGGGTTAGGGTTAGGTTAAGTGTATGTGTTCGGGGTAGGGTTAGGGTTAGGGTTAGGGTTAGGTTTAGGTTAGGGTTAGGGTTAGGGTTAGGGTATTGTTTAGGGTACTGGTAAGTGTTAGTGTTAGGATTAGGTTTAGGATAAGGGTAAGGATTAGGGTTAGGTTTAGGATGAGGGTTAGAGGTTAGGGTTAGGGTCAGGGTGAGGGTGAGGGTTAGGGTTAGGGTAAGGGTAAGGGTTAGCGTTAGGGTTAGGGTTAGGGTTAGTGTTAGGTTTAGGGTTAGAGTTAGGATAAGGGCAAGGGTTAGGGTTAGGGTAAGGGTTAGGGTTAAGGTTAGAGTTCGGGTTAGGGTTAAGGTTAGGTTCGGGTTAGGGTAAGGGTTAGGCTAAGGGTTAGGTTAGGGTTAGGATAAGGGTTAGGTTTAGGGTTAGGGTTTGGGTTAGAGTTAGGATTAGGGTTAGGGTTAGGGTTAGGGTTAGGTTAAGGGCAAGGTTTAGGGTTAGGGATAGGGTTAAGTTTAGGGTTAGGGTTAGGTTAAGGGTATGTGTTCGGGTTAGGGTTAGGGTTAGGGTTAGGTTTAGGTTAGGGTTCGGGTTAGGGTTAGGTTTACGGTTAGGGTAAGGGTAAGGTTTAGGTATATGGTTAGGGTTAGGATTAGGGTTACGTTAGGGTTTAGAAAAAGGGTAAGTGTTAGTGTTAGAGTTAGGTTTAGGGTTAGGGTTAGGGTAAGTGTTAGGTTTAGGGTTAGGGTTAGTGTTAGAGTTAGGTTTAGGGTTAGGGTCAGGGGTTAGGCTTAGGGTTAGGGTAAGGGTTAGGGTTAGGGTTAGGGTTAGTTTAAGGGTTAGGTTTAGGGTTAGGGTAAGGGTAAGGGTTAGAATTAGGGTAAAAGTTAGGGTTAGGTTTAGGGTTAGGGTTAGGGTTAGGGTGAGGGTAAGGATTAGGGTTAGGATTAGGGTTAGGGTTAGGGTTAGGTTAATGGTTAGTGTTATGCTTAGGGTTAGGTTTAGGGATAGGTTAAGGGTAAGGGTTAGGTTTAGGGTTAGGGTTAGGTTTAGGTTTGGGGTTAAGGTTAGGTTTAGGTTTAGGGTTAGGATTAGGGTTATGCTTAGGGTTAGGGTTAGGGTTAGGATTAGGTTTAAGTTTAGGGTTAGGGTTAGGGTTATTGTTAGGGTTAGGGTTAGGCTCAGGTTATGTGTTAAGGTTAGGGTTAGGGTTAGGGTTAGGGTAAGTGTTAGGGTTAGGGTTACGTTTAGGGTTATGGTAAAGATAAGGGTTACGGTTAAATTTAGGGTCAGGGATAGGGTTAGGGTTAGGGTTAGTGTAAGGTTAAGGCTTAGGGTTAGGTTTAAGGTAAGGGTAAGGTTTAGGTTTATTGTTAGGGTAGGGTAACGGTAAGGGTTAGGGTTAGGGTTAGAGTTAGGGTAAGGGTTAGGGTTAGGGATTTGGGTTAGTGTTAGGGTTAGGTTAAGGCTTAGGGTTAGGATTAGGATAGACTTTAGGGTTAGGGTAAGGGTAAGTGTTAGGGTTAGGGTTAGGTTTAGAGTAAGGGTTAGGGTTAGGTTTAGGGTAAGGGTAAGGGTTAGTTTTCGGGTTAGGGTTAGGGTAAGGGTAAGGGTTAGTTTTCGGGTTAGAGTTAGGGTAAGGGTAAGGGTTAGGGTTAGGGTTAGGGTTAAGGTTAGGGTTAGGTTTAAGTTTAGGTTTAGGCTTAGGGTTAGGGTTAGGTTTAGGGTTGGGGTTAGGGTAAGGGTAAGTGTTAGGGTTAGGGTTAGGGTTGGGGTTAGGGTTAGGTTAAGGGTTAGGGTTAGGGTAAGGGCAATGTTTAGGCTTAAGGTTAAGGTTAGGTTTAGGGTTAGGGTTAGGGTTAGGTTTAGGGTTAGGTTTAGGGTTAGGTTAAGGGTAAGGGTTAGGGTTAGGGTTAGTGTTAGGGTTAAGTTTAGGGTTAGGGTTAGGGTTAGGGTAAGGGTTAGGGTTAGGGTTAGGGTGAGGGTTAGGTTTAGGTTAGGGTTAGGTTTACGGTTAGGGTAAGGGAAGATTTAGGTTTATGGTTAGGGTTAGGGTAAGGGTTAGGGTTAGGGTTAGGGTTAGGGTAGGGTTTAGGGTAAGGCTAAGTGTTAGAGTTAGAGTTAGGGTTAGGGATAGGGTTAGGGTTAGTGTTAGGTTAGGGTTAGGGTTAGGTTAAGGGCAAGGTTTAGGGTTAGGGATAGGGTTAAGGTTAGTGGTAGGGTTAGGGTTAGGGTTAGTGTAAGGGTATGTGTTCGGGTTAGGGTTAGGGTTTGGGTTAGGGTTAGGTTTAGGGTTAGGGTTAGGGTTAGGTTTACGGTTAGGGTAAGGGTAAGGTTTAGGTTTATGGTTAGGGTTAGGGTAAGGGTTAGGGTTAGGGTTAGGTTAGGGTTTAGAATAAGGGTAAGTGTTAGTGTTAGAGTTAGGTTTAGGGTTAGGGTTAGGGTTAGTGTTAGGTTTATGGTTAGGGTTAGGTTAAGGGCAAGGGTTAGGGTTAGGGTTAGGGTTAGGTTAAGGGCAAGGGTTAGGGTTAGGGTTAGGGTTAAGGTTAGGGTTAGGTTTAGAGAGGGTTAGGATTAAGGTTAGGGTTAGGGTTTGGATAAGGGTTAGGGTTAGCGTTAGTGTAAGGGTTACGGTTAGGGTTAGGGTTAAGGTTAGGGTTAGGTTTAGAGTTAGGTTTAGGGTTAGGGTTAGGGGTTAGGCTTAGGGTTAGGGTTAGGGTAAGGGTTAGGGTTAGAGTTAGGGTTAGTTTAAGGGTTAGGTTTAGGGTTAGGGTAAGGGTAAGGGTTAGAGTTAGGGTAAGAGTTAGGGTTAGGTTTAGGCTTAGGGTAGGTTTAGGGTAAGGGTAAGGATTAGGGTTAGGATTAGGGTTAGGGTTAGGTTAATGGTTAGTGTTATGCTTAGGGTTAGGTTTAGGGATAGGTTAAGGGTAAGGGTTAGGTTTAGGGTTAGGGTTAGGTTCAGGGTTGGGGTTAAGGTTAGGTTTAGGTTTAGGGTACGTTTAAGGATTAGGGTTAGGGTTAGGGTTAGGGTTATGCTTAGGGTTAGGTTTAGGGTTAGGGTTAGGGTTAGGGTAAGTGTTAGGGTTAGGGTTACGGTTAGGTTTAGGGTAAGGATAAGGGTTAGGGTTAAATTTAGGGTCAGGGTTAGGGTTAGGGTTAGGGTAACGGTTAGGGTTAGGTTTAAGGTAAGGGTAAGGGTTAGTTTTAGTGTTAGGGTTAGGGTAAGGGTAAGGGTTAGGGTTAGTGTTAGGGTTAGGGTAAGGGTTAGGGTTAGGATTAGGTTTAGGTGGTAGGATTAGGGTGAGGGTTAGGGTTAGGTTAAGGGTAAGGGTTAGTTTTCGGGTTAGGGTTAGGGTAAGGGTAAGGGTTAGGGTTAGGGTTAGGGTTAGGGTTAAGGTTAGGGTTAGGTTTAAGGTTAGGTTTAGGGTTAGGGTTAGGGTTAGGGTTAGGTTTAGGTTTAGGGTTGGGGTTAGGATAAGGGTAAGTGTTAGGGTTAGGGTTAGGGTTGGGGTTAGGGTTAGGTTTAGGGTTAGGGTTAGGGTAAGGGCAATGGTTAGGCTTAGGGTTAAGGTTAGGTTTAGGGTTAGATTTAGGGTTAGGTTTAGGGTTAGGTTTAGGGTTAGGGTAAGGGTAAGGGTTAGGGTTAGGGTTAGGGTTAGGGTTAAGTTTCGGGTTAGGGTTAGCGTTAGGGTAAGGGTTAGGGTTAGGTTAGGGTTAGGGTTAGGGTTAGGGGTAGGTTAAGGGTTAGGGTAAGAGTTAGATTTAGGGTTGGTTAAGGTAAGGGTTAGGGTTAGGGTTAGGGTTAGGGTTAGGTTAAGGGTTAGGGTTAGTGTTTAGGGTTAGGGTAAGCGTTAGGGTTAGAGTTAGATTTAGGTTTGGTTAAGGGTAAGGGTTAGGGTTAGGGTTAGGGTTAGGTTAAGGGTTAGGGTTAGGGGTTAGAGTTAGGGTTAGGCTTAGGCTTAGGGTAAGGGTTAGGGTTAGGGTTAGGTTTAGGGTAAGGGTTAGGATTGGGGTTAGGGTTAATGTAAGTGTTAGGTTTAGGGTTAGGGATAGGGTAAGTGTTAGGTTAGGGGTTAGGGTTAGGGTTAGGTGTAGAGTTGGTGTTAAGTTTAGTGTTAGGGTTAGGGTAAGGGTAAGGGCTAGGTTTACGGTTAGGGTTAGGGTTATGTTTAGGGTTAGGGTAAGGGTAAGGGTAAGGGTAAGTTTAAAGGTTAGAATTAGTGTTAGGGTTAGGGTAAGGGTTAGTGTTAGGGTTAGGATAAGGGTAAGGTTTAGGGTTAGGGTTAGGGTTAGGGTTAGGGTAAGGGTAAGGGTAAGTGTTAGGGTTAGGGTTATGTTTAGGGTAAGGGTAAGGTTTATAGTTAAGGTTAGGGTTAGGGTTAGGTTTAGGGTTAGGGTTAGGGTTAGCGTTAGGGTAGGCCTAAAGGTTAGGGTTAGGGTTATGGTTAGGTTTAGGGTTAGAGTTAGGGTTAGGGTTAGGGTAAGGATAAGGGTTAGGGTTAGGGTTAGGGTTAGGGTTAGGGTTAGGGTAAGGGTAAGTGTTAGGTTTAGGATTATGGTTAGGGTTAGGGATTGGGTTAAGGTTAGGGTTTGGGTAAGGATAAGGGTTAGGTTTAGGGTTAGGGTTAAGGTTAGTGTTAGGGTGAGGGTAAGGGTAAGGTTTAGGGTTAGGTTTAGGGTTAGGGTTAGGGTTAGGTTTAGGGTTAGGTTTAGGGTTAGGGTAAGGGTAAGGGTTAGGGTTAGGGTTAGGGTTAGGCTTAAGTTTGGGTTAGGGTTAGCGTTAGGGTAAGGGTTAGGGTTAGGTTAGGGTTAGGGTTAGGGTTAGGGGTAGGTTAAGGGTTAGGGTAAGAGTTAGATTTAGGGTTGGTTAAGGTAAGGGTTAGGGTTAGGGTTAGGATTAAGTTTAGGGTTAGGTTTAGGGTTAGGGTTAGGTTAAGGGTATGTGTTCAGGGTAGGGTTTGGGTTAGGGTTAGGGTTAGGTTTAGGTTAGGGTTAGGGTTAGGGTTAGGTTTAGGTTAGGGTTAGGGTTAGGGTTAGAGTAGGGTTTAGGGTACGGGTAAGTGTTAGTGTTAGGATTAGGTTTAGGATAAGCGTAAGGATTAGGGTTACGTTTAGGATGAGGGTTAGAGGTTAGGGTTAGGGTTACGGTGAGGGTGAAGTTTAGGGTTAGGGTAAGGGTAAGGGTTAGCGTTAGGGTTAGGGTTAGGGTTAGGGTTAGTGTTAGGTTTAGGGTTTGGGTTAGGATAAGGGAAGGGTTAGGGTTAGGGTTAGGGTTAGGGTTAAGGTTAGGGTTAGGGTTAGAGTGTTAGGTTTAGGGTTAGGGTTAGGATTAATGTTAGGGTTAGGGTTAGGGTTAGGGTTTGGGTAAGTGTTAGGGTTAGTGTTAGGGTAAGGGTTAGGGTTAGGGTTAGGGTTAGGGTTAAGGTTAGGGTTAGTGTTAGAGTTAGGTTTAGGGTTAGGGTTAGGGGTTAGGCTTAGGGTTAGGGTTAGGGTAAGGGTTAGGGTTAGGGTTAGGGTTAGTTTAAGGGTTAGGTTTAGGGTTAGGGTAAGGGTAAGGTTTAGAGTTAGGGTAAAAGTTAGGGTTAGGTTTAGGTTTAGGGTTAGGGTTAGGGTTAGGGTAAGGGTAAGGATTAGGGTTAGGATTAGGGTTAGGGTTAGGGTTAGGTTAATGGTTAGTGTTATGCTTAGGGTTAGGTTTAGGGATAGGTTAAGGGTAAGGGTTAGGTTTAGGGTTAGGTTTAGGTTTGGGGTTAAGGTTAGGTTTAGGTTTAGGTTTAGGGTTAGGGTTATGCTTAGGGTTAGGGTTAGGGTTAGGATTAGGTTTAAGTTTAGGGTTAGGGTTAGGGTTATGGTTAGGGTTAGGGTTAGGCTCAGGTTATGTGTTAAGGTTAGGGTTAGGGTTAGGGTTAGGGTAAGTGTTAGGGTTAGGGTTACATTTAGGGTTAGGGTAAGGGTAAGGGTTCCGGTTAAAGTTAGGGTCAGGGTTAGGGTTAGGGTTTTGGTTAGGGTAAGGTTAAGGCTTAGGGTTAGGTTTAAGGTAAGGGTAAAGGTTAGGTTTAGGGTTAGGGTAGGGTAAGGGTAAGGGTTAGGGTTAGGGTTAGGGTAAGGGTTAGGGTTAGGGGTTTGGGTTAGTGTTAGGGTTAGGTTAATGGTTAGGGTTAGGGTTAGGATAGGCTTTAGGTTTAGGGTAAGGGTAAGTGTTAGGGTTAGGGTTAGGTTTAGAGTAAGGGTTAGGGTTAGGTTTAGGGTAAGGGTAAGGGTTAGTTTTCGGGTTAGGGTTAGGGTAAGGGTAAGGGTTAGTTTTCGGGTTAGGGTTAGGGTAAGGGTAAGGGTTAGGGTTAGGGTTAGGGTTAAGGTTAGGGTTAGGTTTAAGTTTAGGTTTAGGGTTAGGGTTAGGGTTAGGTTTAGGGTTGGGGTTAGGATAAGGGTAAGTGTTAGGGTTAGGGTTAGGGTTGGGGTTAGGGTTAGGTTAGGGTTAGGGTTAGGGTAAGGACAATGGTTACGCTTAGGGTTAAGGTTAGGTTTAGGGTTAGGGTTAGTGTTAGGTTTAGGGTTAGGTTTAGGGTTAGGGTAAGGGTAAGGGTTAGGGTTAGGGTTAGGGTTATGGTTAAGTTTAGGGGTAGGGTTAGGGTTAGGGTTAGGGTAAGTTTTAGGGTTAGGGTTAGGGTGAGGGTTAGGTTTAGGTTAGGGTTAGGGTTAAGGTTAGGGTTAGGGTAAGGGTATGTGTTCGGGTTAGGATTAGGGTTAGGGTTAGGGTTAGGTTTAGCGTTAGGTTAAGCGTAAGGGTTAGGGTTAGGGTTAAGGTAAGGGTAAGGTTTAGGGTTAGGGTTAGGGTTAGGTTTACGGTTAGGGTAAGGGTAAGGTTTAGGTTTATGGTTAGGGTTAGGGTAAGGGTTAGGGTTAGGGTTAGGGTTAGGGTAGGGTTTAGGGTAAGGCTAAGTGTTAGAGTTAGAGTTAGGGTTAGGGATAGGGTTAGGGTTAGTGTTAGGTTTAGGGTTAGGGTTAGGTTAAGGGCAAAGTTTAGGGTTAGGGATAGAGTTAAGGTTAGTGTTAGTGTTAGGGTTAGGGTTAGGATTAAGGTTAGGGTTAGGGTTAGGGTTAGGGTTAGGGTAAGGGTATGTGTTCGGGATAGGGTTAGGGTTAGGGTTAGGGTTAGGTTTAGAGTTAGGGTTAGGGTTAGGTTTACGGTTAGGGTAAGGGTAAGGTTTAGGTTTATGGTTAGGGTTAGGGTAAGGGTTAGGGTTAGGGTTAGGTTTGGGTTTACAATAAGGGTAAGTGTTAGTGTTAGAGTTAGGTTTAGGGTTAGGGTTAGTGTTAGGTTTAGGGTTAGGGTTAGGTTAAGGGCAAGGGTTAGGGTTAGGGTTAGGGTTAGGCTTAGGTTAAGGGCAAGGGTTAGGGTTAGGGTTAGGGTTAAGGTTAGGGTTAGGTTTAGAGAGGGTAAGGATTAAGGTTAGGGTTAGGGTTAGGGTTAGGGTTTGGGTAAGGGTTAGGGTTAGCGTTAGGGTAAGGGTTAGGGTTAGGGTTAGGGTTAAGGTTAGGGTTAGGTTTAGAGTTAGGTTTAGGGTTAGGGTTAGGGGTTAGGCTTAGGGTTAGGGTTAGGGTAAGGGTTAGGTTTAGGGTTAGGGTTAGTTTAAGGGTTAGGTTTAGGGTTAGGGTAAGGGTAAGGGTTAGAGTTAGGGTAAGAGTTAGGGTTAGGTTTAGGCTTAGGGTAGGTTTAGGGTAAGGATTAGGGTTAGGATTAGGGTTAGGGTTAGGTTAATGGTTAGGGTTATGCTTAGGGTTATGTTTAGGGATAGGTTAAGGGTAAGGGTTAGGTTTAGGGTTAGGGTTAGGTTTAGGGTTGGGGTTAAGGTTAGGTTTAGGTTTAGGGTACGTTTAAGGATTAGGGTTAGGGTTAGGGTTAGGGTAATGCTTAGGGTTAGGGTTAGGGTTAGGATTAGGGTTAAGTTTAGGGTTAGGGTTAGGGTTATGGTTAGTGTTAGGGTTAGGCTCAGGTTATGTGTTAGGGTTAGTGTTTAGGGTTAGGGTAAGCGTTAGGGTTAGAGTTAGATTTAGGTTTGGTTAAGGGTAAGGGTTAGGGTTAGGGTTAGGGTTAGGTTAAGGGTTAGGGTTAGGGGTTAGAGTTAGGGTTAGGCTTAGGCTTAGGGTAAGGGTTAGGGTTAGGGTTAGGTTTAGGGTAAGGGTTAGGATTGGGGTTAGGGTTAATGTAAGTGTTAGGTTTAGGGTTAGGGATAGGGTAAGTGTTAGGTTAGGGGTTAGGGTTAGGGTTAGGTGTAGAGTTGGTGTTAAGTTTAGTGTTAGGGTTAGGGTAAGGGTAAGGACTAGGTTTACGGTTAGGGTTAGGGTTATGTTTAGGGTTAGGGTAAGGGTTAGTGTTAGGGTTAGGATAAGGGTAAGGTTTAGGGTTAGGGTTAGGGTTATGGTTAGGGTAAGGGTAAGGGTAAGTGTTAGGGTTAGGGTTATGTTTAGGGTAAGGGTAAGGTTTAGGGTTAAGGTTAGGGTTAGGGTTAGTTTTAGGGTTAGGGTTAGGGTTAGCGTTAGGGTAGGCCTAAAGGTTAGGGTTAGGGTTATGGTTAGGTTTAGGGTTAGAGTTAGGGTTAGGGTTAGGGTAAGGATAAGGGTTAGGGTTAGGGTTAGGGTTAGGGTTAGGGTTAGGGTAAGGGTAAGTGTTAGGTTTAGGATTATGGTTAGGGTTAGGGATTGGGTTAAGGTTAGGGTTTGGGTAAGGATAAGGGTTAGGTTTAGGGTTAGGGTTAAGGTTAGTGTTAGGGTGAGGGTAAGGGTAAGGTTTAGGGTTAGGTTTAGGGTTAGGGTTAGGGTTAGGTTTAGGGTTAGGTTTAGGGTTAGGGTAAGGGTAAGGGTTAGGGTTAGGGTTAGGGTTAGGCTTAAGTTTGGGTTAGGGTTAGCGTTAGGGTAAGGGTTAGGGTTAGGTTAGGGTTAGGGTTAGGGTTAGGGGTAGGTTAAGGGTTAGGGTAAGAGTTAGATTTAGGGTTGGTTAAGGTAAGGGTTAGGGTTAGGGTTAGGATTAAGTTTAGGGTTAGGGTTAGGGTTAGGGTTAGGTTAAGGGTATGTGTTCGGGGTAGGGTTTGGGTTAGGGTTAGGGTTAGGTTTAGGTTAGGGTTAGGGTTAGGGTTAGGTTTAGGTTAGGGTTAGGGTTAGGGTTAGAGTAGGGTTTAGGGTACGGGTAAGTGTTAGTGTTAGGATTAGGTTTAGGATAAGCGTAAGGATTAGGGTTACGTTTAGGATGAGGGTTAGAGGTTAGGGTTAGGGTTACGGTGAGGGTGAAGTTTAGGGTTAGGGTAAGAGTAAGGGTTAGCGTTAGGGTTAGGGTTAGGGTTAGGGTTAGTGTTAGGTTTAGGGTTTGGGTTAGGATAAGGGCAAGGGTTAGGGTTAGGGTTAGGGTTAGGGTTAAGGTTAGGGTTAGGGTTAGGGTTAGGGTTAGGGTTAAGTTTAGGTTCGGGTTAGGGTTAGGCTAAGGGTCAGGGTTAGGGTTACGGTAAGGGTTAGGGTTAGGGTTAGGGTTTGGGTTAGAGTTAGGTTTAGGGTTAGGGTTAGGGTTAGGGTTAGGGTTAGGTTAAAGGCAAGGTTTAGGGTTAGGGATAGGGTTAAGTTTATGGTTAGGGTTAGGGTTAGGATTAAGGTTAGGGTTAGGGTTAGGGTTAGGGTTAGGGTTAGGTTTAGGTTAGGGTTCGGGTTAGGGTTAGGTTTACGGTTAGGGTAAGGGTAAGGTTTAGGTATATGGTTAGGGTTAGGGTAAAGGTTACGGTTAGGGTTACATTAGGGTTTAGAATAAGGGTAAGTGTTAGTGTTAGACTTAGGTTTAGGGTTAGGGTTAGGGTAAGTGTTAGGTTTAGGGTTAGGGTTAGGTTAAGGGCAAGGGTGAGGGTTAGGGTTAGCGTTAGGGTTAGGGTTAGGTTAAGGGCAAGGGTTAGGGTTAGGGTTAGGGTTAAGGTTAGTGTTAGGTTTAGGGTTAGGGTTAGGATTAATGTTAGGGTTAGGGTTAGGGTTAGGGTTTGGGTAAGTGTTAGGGTTAGTGTTAGGGTAAGGGTTAGGGTTAGGGTTAGGGTTAGGGTTAAGGTTAGGGTTAGTGTTAGAGTTAGGTTTAGGGTTAGGGTTAGGGGTTAGGCTTAGGGTTAGGGTTAGGGTAAGGGTTAGGGTTAGGGTTAGGGTTAGTTTAAGGGTTAGGTTTAGGGTTAGGGTAAGGGTAAGGTTTAGAGTTAGGGTAAAAGTTAGGGTTAGGTTTAGGTTTAGGGTTAGGGTTAGGGTTACGGTAAGGGTAAGGATTAGGGTTAGGATTAGGGTTAGGGTTAGGGTTAGGTTAATGGTTAGTGTTATGCTTAGGGTTAGGTTTAGGGATAGGTTAAGGGTAAGGGTTAGGTTTAGGGTTAGGTTTAGGTTTGGGGTTAAGGTTAGGTTTAGGTTTAGGTTTAGGGTTAGGGTTATGCTTAGGGTTAGGGTTAGGGTTAGGATTAGGTTTAAGTTTAGGGTTAGGGTTAGGGTTATGGTTAGGGTTTGGGTTAGGCTCAGGTTATGTGTTAAGGTTAGGGTTAGGGTTAGGGTTAGGGTAAGTGTTAGGGTTAGGGTTACATTTAGGGTTAGGGTAAGGGTAAGGGTTCCGGTTAAAGTTAGGGTCAGGGTTAGGGTTAGGGTTTTGGTTAGGGTAAGGTTAAGGCTTAGGGTTAGGTTTAAGGTAAGGGTAAAGGTTAGGTTTAGGGTTAGGGTAGGGTAAGGGTAAGGGTTAGGGTTAGGGTTAGGGTAAGGGTTAGGGTTAGGGGTTTGGGTTAGTGTTAGGGTTAGGTTAATGGTTAGGGTTAGGGTTAGGATAGGCTTTAGGTTTAGGGTAAGGGTAAGTGTTAGGGTTAGGGTTAGGTTTAGAGTAAGGGTTAGGGTTAGGTTTAGGGTAAGGGTAAGGGTTAGTTTTCGGGTTAGGGTTAGGGTAAGGGTAAGGGTTAGTTTTCGGGTTAGGGTTAGGGTAAGGGTAAGGGTTAGGGTTAGGGTTAGGGTTAAGGTTAGGGTTAGGTTTAAGTTTAGGTTTAGGGTTAGGGTTAGGGTTAGGTTTAGGGTTGGGGTTAGGATAAGGGTAAGTGTTAGGGTTAGGGTTAGGGTTGGGGTTAGGGTTAGGTTAAGGGTTAGGGTTAGGGTAAGGACAATGGTTACGCTTAGGGTTAAGGTTAGGTTTAGGGTTAGGGTTAGTGTTAGGTTTAGGGTTAGGTTTAGGGTTAGGGTAAGGGTAAGGGTTAGGGTTAGGGTTAGGGTTATGGTTAAGTTTAGGGGTAGGGTTAGGGTTAGGGTTAGGGTAAGGGTTAGGGTTAGGGTTAGGGTGAGGGTTAGGTTTAGGTTAGGGTTAGGGTTAAGGTTAGGGTTAGGGTAAGGGTGTGTGTTCGGGTTAGGATTAGGGTTAGGGTTAGGGTTAGGTTTAGCGTTAGGTTAAGCGTAAGGGTTAGGGTTAGGGTTAAGGTAAGGGTAAGGTTTAGGGTTAGGGTTAGGGTTAGGGTTAGGTTTACGGTTAGGGTAAGGGTAAGGTTTAGGTTTATGGTTAGGGTTAGGGTAAGGGTTAGGGTTAGGGTTAGGGTTAGGGTAGGGTTTAGGGTAAGGCTAAGTGTTAGAGTTAGAGTTAGGGTTAGGGATAGGGTTAGGGTTAGTGTTAGGCTTAGGGTTAGGGTTAGGTTAAGGGCAAGGTTTAGGGTTAGGGATAGAGTTAAGGTTAGTGTTAGGGTTAGGGTTAGGGTTAGGATTAAGGTTAGGGTTAGGGTTAGGGTTAGGGTTAGGGTAAGGGTATGTGTTCGGGATAGGGTTAGGGTTAGGGTTAGGGTTAGGTTTAGGGTTAGGGTTAGGGTTAGGTTTACGATTAGGGTAAGGGTAAGGTTTAGGTTTATGGTTAGGGTTAGGGTAAGGGTTAGGGTTAGGGTTAGGTTTGGGTTTACAATAAGGGTAAGTGTTAGTGTTAGAGTTAGGTTTAGGGTTAGGGTTAGTGTTAGGTTTAGGGTTAGGGTTAGGTTAAGGGCAAGGGTTAGGGTTAGGGTTAGGGTTAGGGTTAGGTTAAGGGCAAGGGTTAGGGTTAGGGTTAGGGTTAAGGTTAGGGTTAGGATTAGAGAGGGTAAGGATTAAGGTTAGGGTTAGGGTTAGGGTTAGGGTTTGGGTAAGGGTTAGGGTTAGCGTTAGGGTAAGGGTTAGGGTTAGGGTTAGGGTTAAGGTTATGGTTAGGTTTAGAGTTAGGTTTAGGGTTAGGGTTAGGGGTTAGGCTTAGGGTTAGGGTTAGGGTAAGGGTTAGGGTTAGGGTTAGGGTTAGGGTTAGTTTAAGGGTTAGGTTTAGGGTTAGGGTAATGGTAAGGGTTAGAGTTAGGGTAAGAGTTAGGGTTAGGTTTAGGCTTAGGGTAGGTTTAGGGTAAGGATTAGGGTTAGGATTAGGGTTAGGGTTAGGTTAATGGTTAGGGTTATGCTTAGGGTTAGGTTTAGGGATAGGTTAAGGGTAAGGGTTAGGTTTAGGGTTAGGGTTAGGTTTAGGGTTGGGGTTAAGGTTAGGTTTAAGTTTAGGGTACGTTTAAGGATTAGGGTTAGGGTTAGGGTTAGGGTTATGCTTAGGGTTAGGGTTAGGGTTAGGATTAGGGTTAAGTTTAGGGTTAGGGTTAGGGTTATGGTTAGTGTTAGGGTTAGGCTCAGGTTATGTGTTAGGGTTAGGGTTAGGGTTAGGGTAAGTGTTAGGGTTAGGTTTACAGTTAGGTTTAGGGTAAGGATAAGGGTTAGGGTTAAATTTAGGGTCAGGGTTAGGGTTAGGGTTAGGGTAAGGGTAAGGGTTAGGGTTAGGGTTAGGGTTAAGGTTAGGGTTAGGTTTAAGTTTAGGTTTAGGGTTAGGGTTAGGGTTAGGTTTAGGGTTGGGGTTAGGATAAGGGTAAGTGTTAGGGTTAGGGTTAGGGTTGGGGTTAGGGTTAGGTTAAGGGTTAGGGTTAGGGTAAGGACAATGGTTACGCTTAGGGTTAAGGTTAGGTTTAGGGTTAGGGTTAGTGTTAGGTTTAGGGTTAGGTTTAGGGTTAGGGTAAGGGTAAGGGTTAGGGTTAGGGTTAGGGTTATGGTTAAGTTTAGGGGTAGGGTTAGGGTTAGGGTTAGGGTAAGGGTTAGGGTTAGGGTTAGGGTGAGGGTTAGGTTTAGGTGAGGGTTAGGGTTAAGGTTAGGGTTAGGGTAAGGGTGTGTGTTCGGGTTAGGATTAGGGTTAGGGTTAGGGTTAGGTTTAGCGTTAGGTTAAGCGTAAGGGTTAGGGTTAGGGTTAAGGTAAGGGTAAGGTTTAGGGTTAGGGTTAGGGTTAGGGTTAGGTTTACGGTTAGGGTAAGGGTAAGGTTTAGGTTTATGGTTAGGGTTAGGGTAAGGGTTAGGGTTAGGGTTAGGGTTAGGGTAGGGTTTAGGGTAAGGCTAAGTGTTAGAGTTAGAGTTAGGGTTAGGGATAGGGTTAGGGTTAGTGTTAGGCTTAGGGTTAGGGTTAGGTTAAGGGCAAGGTTTAGGGTTAGGGATAGAGTTAAGGTTAGTGTTAGGGTTAGGGTTAGGGTTAGGATTAAGGTTAGGGTTAGGGTTAGGGTTAGGGTTAGGGTAAGGGTATGTGTTCGGGATAGGGTTAGGGTTAGGGTTAGGGTTAGGTTTAGGGTTAGGGTTAGGGTTAGGTTTACGGTTAGGGTAAGGGTAAGGTTTAGGTTTATGGTTAGGGTTAGGGTAAGGGTTAGGGTTAGGGTTAGGTTTGGGTTTACAATAAGGGTAAGTGTTAGTGTTAGAGTTAGGTTTAGGGTTAGGGTTAGTGTTAGGTTTAGGGTTAGGGTTAGGTTAAGGGCAAGGGTTAGGGTTAGGGTTAGGGTTAGGGTTAGGTTAAGGGCAAGGGTTAGGGTTAGGGTTAGGGTTAAGGTTAGGGTTAGGATTAGAGAGGGTAAGGATTAAGGTTAGGGTTAGGGTTAGGGTTAGGGTTTGGGTAAGGGTTAGGGTTAGCGTTAGGGTAAGGGTTAGGGTTAGGGTTAGGGTTAAGGTTATGGTTAGGTTTAGAGTTAGGTTTAGGGTTAGGGTTAGGGGTTAGGCTTAGGGTTAGGGTTAGGGTAAGGGTTAGGGTTAGGGTTAGGGTTAGGGTTACTTTAAGGGTTAGGTTTAGGGTTAGGGTAATGGTAAGGGTTAGAGTTAGGGTAAGAGTTAGGGTTAGGTTTAGGCTTAGGGTAGGTTTAGGGTAAGGATTAGGGTTAGGATTAGGGTTAGGGTTAGGTTAATGGTTAGGGTTATGCTTAGGGTTAGGTTTAGGGATAGGTTAAGGGTAAGGGTTAGGTTTAGGGTTAGGGTTAGGTTTAGGGTTGGGGTTAAGGTTAGGTTTAAGTTTAGGGTACGTTTAAGGATTAGGGTTAGGGTTAGGGTTAGGGTTATGCTTAGGGTTAGGGTTAGGGTTAGGATTAGGGTTAAGTTTAGGGTTAGGGTTAGGGTTATGGTTAGTGTTAGGGTTAGGCTCAGGTTATGTGTTAGGGTTAGGGTTAGGGTTAGGGTAAGTGTTAGGGTTAGGGTTACAGTTAGGTTTAGGGTAAGGATAAGGGTTAGGGTTAAATTTAGGGTCAGGGTTAGGGTTAGGGTTAGGGTAAGGGTAAGGGTTAGGGTTAGGTTTAAGGTAAGGGTAAGGGTTAGTTTTAGGGTTAGGGTTAGGGTAAGGGTAAGGGTTAGGGTTACTGTTAGGGTTAGGGTAAGGGTTAGGGTTAAGGGTTTGGGTTAGTGTTAGGGTTAGGTTAAGGGTAAGTGTTAGGGTTAGGGTTAGGGTTAGGGTAAGGGTTAGGGTTAGGATTAGGTTTAGGTGGTAGGGTTAGGGTGAGGGTTAGGGTTAGGTTAAGGGTAAGGGTTAGTTTTCGGGTTAGGGTTAGGGTAAGGGTAAGGGTTAGGGTTAGGGTTAGGTTTAGGGTAAGGGTTAGGGTTGGGGTTAGGGTTAGGGTAAGTGTTAGGGTTAGGGTTTGGGATAGGGTAAGTGTTAGGTTGAGGGTTAGGGTTAGGGTTAGGTGTAGGGTTATGGTTAAGTTTAGGGTTAGGGTTAGGGTAAGGGTAAGGGTAAGGCTAAGTTTAAGGGTTAGAGTTAGGGTTAGGGTTAGGGTAAGGGTTAGTGTTAGGGTTAGGGTAAGGGTAAGGTTTAGGGTTAGGGTTAGGGTTATGGTTAGGGTAAGGGTAAGGGTAAGTGTTAGGGTTAGGGTTATGTTTAGGGTAAGGTTAAGGTTTAGGGTTAAGGTTAGGGTTAGTGTTAGGTTTAGGGTGAGGGTTAGGGTTAGCGTTAGGGTAGGCCTAAGGGTTAGGGTTAGGTTTATGGTTAGGTTTAGGGTTAGAGTTAGGGTTAGGGTTAGGGTAAGGATAAGGGTTAGGGTTAGGGTTAGGGTAAGGGTAAGTGTTAGGTTTAGGGTTATGGTTAGGGTTAGGGATTGGGTTAAGGTTATGCTTTGGGTAAGGATAAGGGTTAGGTTTAGGGTTAGGTTTAGGGTTAGGGTTAAGGTTAGTGTTAGGGTGAGAGTAAGGGTAAGGTTTAGGGTTAAGTTTAGGGTTAGGGTTAGGGTAAGTGTTAGGGTTAGTGTTAGGGTTAGTGTAAGGGTAAGATTTGGGTTAGGATTACGTTTAGGTTTGGGGTTAAGGTTAGGGTTAGGGTTAGGATAAGAGTAAGGGTTAGGGTTAGGGTTAGGGTTAGTTTTACGATTAGGGTTAGGGTTAGGGTAAGGGTATGTGTTCGCTTTAGGGTTATTGTTAGGGTTAGGTTTTGGTTTAGCATTAGGGTAAGCGTAAGGGTTAGGGTTAGGGTTAGGGTTAAGGTAAGGGTAAGGTTTAGGGTTTGGGTTAGGGTTAGGTTTAGGGTTAGGTTTAGGGTTTGGGTTAGGGTTAGGTTTAGGGTTAGGGTAAGGGTAAGGGTTAGAGTTATGGTTAGGGTTAGGGTAAGGGTTAAGTTTAGGGTTAGGGTTACTGTAGAGTTTAGGGTAAGGGTAAGTGTTAGTGTTAGGGTTAGGTTTAGGATAAGGGTAAGGATTATGCTTAGGTTAGGGTTAGGGTTAGGGTTAGAGGTTTGGGTTAGGGTTAGGGTTAGGGTGAGGGTTAGGTTTAGGTTTAGGGTTAGGATAAGGGTAAGGGTTAGGGTTAGGGTTAGAATTAGGATTATTGTTAGGTTTAGGGTTAGGGTTAGGTTAAGGGCAAGGGTTAGGGTTAATTTTAGTGTTAGGGTTAGTGTTAGGATTAGGGTTAGGGTTATTGTTAAGGTTAGGGTTAGGGTTAGGGTTAGGGTTAGGGTTAAGGTTAGGGTAAGGGTAAGGGTTAGTTTTTGGGTTAGGGTTAGGGTAAGGGTAAGGGTTAGGGTTAGGGTTAGGGTTCGGGTTAGGGTTAGGTTTAGGGTTAGGGTTAGGGTAAGGGCAAGGGTTAGGCTTAGGCTTAAGGATAGGTTTAGGTTTAGGGTTAGGGTTAGGTTTAGGGTTAGGGTTAGAGTAAGGGTAAGGGTTAGGGTTAGATTTACGGTTAGGGTTAAGGTTAGGGTTAGGGTTAGGGTTATTGTAAGTGTTAGGGGTAGGATAGGGTTAGGGTTAGGGTTAGATTTAGGGTGAGGTTAAGGGTTAGGGTTAGAGTTAGATTTAGGGTTGGTTAAAGGCAAGGGTTAGGTTTAGGGTTAGGATTAGGGTTAGGTTAAGGGTTAGGGTTAGGAGTTAGGGTTAGGGTTAGTGTTAGGTTTAGGGTAAGGGTTAGGGTTAGAGTTAGATTTAGGGTTGGTTAAGTGTAAGGGTTAGTGTAGGGTTAGGGTTAGGGTTAGTTTAAGGGTTAGGGTTAGGGGTTAGGGTTAGGGTTAGGTTTAGGTTTAGGGTTAGGGTTAGGGTTGAGGTAGGGATTAGGGTAAGTGTTAGGGTTAGGGTTAGGGTTAGGGTAAGTGTTAGGGTTAGGGTTAGGGTTAGGTGTAGGGATGGGGTTATAATTAGGTTTAGGGTTAGGGTAAGGGTAAGGGTTTGGTTTACGGTTAGGGTTAGGGTTAGGTTTTGTGTTAGCGTAAGGGTAAGGTAAGGGTAAGTTTAAGGGTTGGAGTTAGGGTTAGGGTTAGGGTAAGGGTTAGTGTTAGGGTTAGGATAAGGGTAAGGGGTTTAGGGTTAGGGTTAGGGTTACGGTTAGTGTAAGGGTAAGGGTAACTGTTAGGGTTAGGGTTAGGTTTAGGGTAAGGGTAAGGTTTAGGGTTAAGGTTAGGGTTAGGGTTAGGTTAAGCGTTAGGGTAGGCCTAAGGGCTAGGGTTAGGGTTAGGGTTAGTTTTAGGGTTAGAGTTAGGGTTAGGGTAAGGGTAAGGATAAGGTTTAGGGTTAGGGTTAGGGTGTCGGTAAGGGTTAGGTTTAGGTTAGGATTAGGGTTAGGGTTAGGGTTAGGGTAAGGGTTAGTTTTAGGGTTAGGGTTAGGTTTAGGTATAGGGTTAGGGTTAGGATAAGGGTAAGGGTTAGGGTTAGGGTTAGGGTTGGGATTAGGGTTAGGTTTAGCGTTAGGGTTAGGGTAAGGGCAAGGGTTAGGCTTAGGGTTAAGGTTAGGTTTAGGTTTAGGTTTAGGGTTAGGGTTAAGTTTAGGGTTAGGATTAGAGTAAGGGTAAGGGTTAGGGTTAGGATTACGGTTAGGGTTAAGGTTAGGGTTAGGGATAGGGTTAGGGTAAGTGTTAGGGTTAGGTTAGGGTTAGGATTAGGGTTAGGGTGAGGTTAAGGGTTAGGGTTAGGTTTAGGGTTAGGGTTAGGGGTTAGGGTTAGGGTTAGGGTTAGGGTTAGGGAAAAGGTAAGGTTTAGGGTTAGGGTTAGGGTTAGTTTTAGGGTTAGAGTTAGGGTTAGGGTAAGGGTAAGGATAAGGGTGAGGGTTAGGGTAAGGGTTAGGGTTAGGGTTAGGGTTAGGGTTAGGGTTATGT
This sequence comes from Megascapheus bottae, assembly GCA_024803745.1. Lineage (NCBI taxonomy): Eukaryota > Metazoa > Chordata > Mammalia > Rodentia > Geomyidae > Megascapheus > Megascapheus bottae. Next base: position 12,885 of record JANJXV010001724.1, on the reverse strand, counting down.
TTAGGGTTAGCGTTAGGGTAAGGGTGAGGGTAAGGGTGAGGGTAAGTTTAAGGGTTAGAGTTAGAGTTAGGGTTAGGGTAAGGGTTAGTGTTAGGGTTAGGATAAGGGTAAGGGGTTTAGGGTTAGGGTTAGGGTTATGGTTAGGGTAAGGGTAAGGGTAAGTGTTAGGGTTAGGGTTAGGTTTAGGGTAAGGGTAAGGTTTAGGGTTAAGGTTAGGGTTAGAGTTAAGGTTAGCGTTAGGGTAGGCCTAAGGGTTAGGGTTAGGATTAGGATTAGTTTTAGGGTTAGAGTTAGGGTTAGGGTAAGGGTAAGGATAAGGGTTAGGGTTAGGGTTAGTGTTAGGGTTAGGGTATGGGTAAGGGTTAGGGTTAGGTTTAGGGTTAGGGTTATGGTAAGGGTAAGTGTTAGGTTTAGGGTTATGGTTAGGGTTAGGGATTGGGTTAAGGTTAGGGTTTGGGTTAGGGTAAGGGTTAGTGTTACTGTTAGGTTTAGGGTTAGGGTTAAGTTTAGTGTTAGGGTGAGGGTAAGTGTAAGGTTTAGGTTTAGGTTTAGGGTAGGGTTAGGGTAAGGGTTAGGGTTAGGTTTAGGGTTAGGGTTAGGGTTAAGGTTAGCGTTAGGGTTAAGGTTAGGATTAGGGTAAGGTTTAGGGTTAGGTTTAGGGTTAGGGTTAGGATAAGGGTAAGGGTCAGGGTTAGGGTTAGGGTTGGGGTTAGGGTTAGGTTTAGGGTTAGGGTTAGGGTAAGGGCAAGGGTTAGTCTTAGGGTTAAGATTAGGTTTAGGGTTAGGGTTAGGGTTAGGGTTAGGTTTAGGGTTAGGGTTAGGGTTAGGGTTAGGGTTAAGTTTAGGGTTAGGGTTAGGGTTAGGGTAGGGTTTAGGGTAAGGGTAAGTGTTAGTGTTAGGGTTAGGGTTAGGGTTAGGGTAAGGGCAAGGGTTAGGATTAGGGTTTAGTTTAGGTTTAGGGTTAGGGTTAGCGTTAGGGTAGGCCTAAGGGTTAGGTTTAGGGTTAGGGTTAGTGTTAGAGTATGGGTAAGGGCTAGGGTTAGGTTTAGGGTTAGGTTTAGGGTAAGGGTAAGTGTTGGGTTAGGGTTAGGGTTAGGGTTAGGGTTAGGGTTAGGGTTACTGTTAGTTTTAGGGTGAGAGTAAGGGTAATGTTTAGGGTTAGGTTTAGGATTAGGGTTAGCGTAAGGGTTAGGGTTAGGGTTAGGGTTAAGTTTAGGGTTAGGGTTAAGGTTAGGGTTAGGGTTAGGGTTAGGGTTAGGGTTAAGTTTAGGGTTAGGGTTAAGGTTAGAGTTAGGGTTAGGGTTAGGTTTAGGGTTAGGGTTAGGATAAGGGTAAGGGTTAGGGTTAGGGTTAGGGTTGGGGTTAGTGTTAGGTTTAGGGTTAGGGTTAGGGTAAGGGCAAGGGGTAGGCTTAGGGTTAGGGTTAGGTTTAGGGTTAGGGTTAGGGTTAGGGTTAGGGTTAGGATTAGGGTTAGGGTTAGGGTTAGGGTTAGGTTTAGGGTTAGGATTAGGGTTAGGGTTAGGGTTAGGGTTAGGGTAAGGGTAAGGGTTAGGGTTAGGGTTAGGGTTGGGGTTAGGGTTAGGTTTAGGGTTAGGGTTAGGGTTAGGGTTAGCGGTAGGCTTAGGATTAAGGTTAGGGTAAGGGTATGTGTTCGGGTTAGGGTTAGGGTTAGGGTTAGGGTTAGGGTTAGGGTTAGGGTTAGGGTTATTGTAAGTGTTAGGGGTAGGATAGGGTTAGGGTTAGGGTTAGATTTAGGGTGAGGTTAAGGGTTAGGGTTAGAGTTAGATTTAGGGTTGGTTAAAGGCAAGGGTTAGGTTTAGGGTTAGGATTAGGGTTAGGTTAAGGGTTAGGGTTAGGAGTTAGGGTTAGGGTTAGTGTTAGGTTTAGGGTAAGGGTTAGGGTTAGAGTTAGATTTAGGGTTGGTTAAGTGTAAGGGTTAGTGTAGGGTTAGGGTTAGGGTTAGGTTAAGGGTTAGGGTTAGGGGTTAGGGTTAGGGTTAGGTTTAGGTTTAGGGTTAGGGTTAGGGTTGAGGTAGGGATTAGGGTAAGTGTTAGGGTTAGGGTTAGGGTTAGGGTAAGTGTTAGGGTTAGGGTTAGGGTTAGGTGTAGGGATGGGGTTATAATTAGGTTTAGGGTTAGGGTAAGGGTAAGGGTTTGGTTTACGGTTAGGGTTAGGGTTAGGTTTTGTGTTAGCGTAAGGGTAAGGTAAGGGTAAGTTTAAGGGTTGGAGTTAGGGTTAGGGTTAGGGTAAGGGTTAGTGTTAGGGTTAGGATAAGGGTAAGGGGTTTAGGGTTAGGGTTAGGGTTATGGTTAGTGTAAGGGTAAGGGTAACTGTTAGGGTTAGGGTTAGGTTTAGGGTAAGGGTAAGGTTTAGGGTTAAGGTTAGGGTTAGGGTTAGGTTAAGCGTTAGGGTAGGCCTAAGGGCTAGGGTTAGGGTTAGGGTTAGTTTTAGGGTTAGAGTTAGGGTTAGGGTAAGGGTAAGGATAAGGTTTAGGGTTAGGGTTAGGGTGTCGGTAAGGGTTAGGTTTAGGTTAGGATTAGGGTTAGGGTTAGGGTTAGGGTAAGGGTTAGTTTTAGGGTTAGGGTTAGGTTTAGGTATAGGGTTAGGGTTAGGATAAGGGTAAGGGTTAGGGTTAGGGTTAGGGTTGGGATTAGGGTTAGGTTTAGCGTTAGGGTTAGGGTAAGGGCAAGGGTTAGGCTTAGGGTTAAGGTTAGGTTTAGGTTTAGGTTTAGGGTTAGGGTTAAGTTTAGGGTTAGGATTAGAGTAAGGGTAAGGGTTAGGGTTAGGATTACGGTTAGGGTTAAGGTTAGGGTTAGGGATAGGGTTAGGGTAAGTGTTAGGGTTAGGTTAGGGTTAGGATTAGGGTTAGGGTGAGGTTAAGGGTT
>JANJXV010001724.1:0-2500 GCA_024803745.1 Megascapheus bottae | reverse complement strand
GTTAGGGTTAGAGTTAGATTTAGGGTTGGTTAAGTGTAAGGGTTAGTGTAGGGTTAGGGTTAGGGTTAGTTTAAGGGTTAGGGTTAGGGGTTAGGGTTAGGGTTAGGTTTAGGTTTAGGGTTAGGGTTAGGGTTGAGGTAGGGATTAGGGTAAGTGTTAGGGTTAGGGTTAGGGTTAGGGTAAGTGTTAGGGTTAGGGTTAGGGTTAGGTGTAGGGATGGGGTTATAATTAGGTTTAGGGTTAGGGTAAGGGTAAGGGTTTGGTTTACGGTTAGGGTTAGGGTTAGGTTTTGTGTTAGCGTAAGGGTAAGGTAAGGGTAAGTTTAAGGGTTGGAGTTAGGGTTAGGGTTAGGGTAAGGGTTAGTGTTAGGGTTAGGATAAGGGTAAGGGGTTTAGGGTTAGGGTTAGGGTTACGGTTAGTGTAAGGGTAAGGGTAACTGTTAGGGTTAGGGTTAGGTTTAGGGTAAGGGTAAGGTTTAGGGTTAAGGTTAGGGTTAGGGTTAGGTTAAGCGTTAGGGTAGGCCTAAGGGCTAGGGTTAGGGTTAGGGTTAGTTTTAGGGTTAGAGTTAGGGTTAGGGTAAGGGTAAGGATAAGGTTTAGGGTTAGGGTTAGGGTGTCGGTAAGGGTTAGGTTTAGGTTAGGATTAGGGTTAGGGTTAGGGTTAGGGTAAGGGTTAGTTTTAGGGTTAGGGTTAGGTTTAGGTATAGGGTTAGGGTTAGGATAAGGGTAAGGGTTAGGGTTAGGGTTAGGGTTGGGATTAGGGTTAGGTTTAGCGTTAGGGTTAGGGTAAGGGCAAGGGTTAGGCTTAGGGTTAAGGTTAGGTTTAGGTTTAGGTTTAGGGTTAGGGTTAAGTTTAGGGTTAGGATTAGAGTAAGGGTAAGGGTTAGGGTTAGGATTACGGTTAGGGTTAAGGTTAGGGTTAGGGATAGGGTTAGGGTAAGTGTTAGGGTTAGGTTAGGGTTAGGATTAGGGTTAGGGTGAGGTTAAGGGTTAGGGTTAGGTTTAGGGTTAGGGTTAGGGGTTAGGGTTAGGGTTAGGGTTAGGGTTAGGGAAAAGGTAAGGTTTAGGGTTAGGGTTAGGGTTAGTTTTAGGGTTAGAGTTAGGGTTAGGGTAAGGGTAAGGATAAGGGTGAGGGTTAGGGTAAGGGTTAGGGTTAGGGTTAGGGTTAGGGTTAGGGTTATGTTTAGGGTTAGCGTTAGGGTAAGGGTGAGGGTAAGGGTGAGGGTAAGTTTAAGGGTTAGAGTTAGAGTTAGGGTTAGGGTAAGGGTTAGTGTTAGGGTGAGGATAAGGGTAAGGGGTTTAGGGTTAGGGTTAGGGTTATGGTTAGGGTAAGGGTAAGGGTAAGTGTTAGGGTTAGGGTTAGGTTTAGGGTAAGGGTAAGGTTTAGGGTTAAGGTTAGGGTTAGAGTTAAGGTTAGCGTTAGGGTAGGCCTAAGGGTTAGGGTTAGGATTAGGATTAGTTTTAGGGGTAGAGTTAGGGTTAGGGTAAGGGTAAGGATAAGGGTTAGGGTTAGGGTTAGTGTTAGGGTTAGGGTATGGGTAAGGGTTAGGGTTAGGTTTAGGGTTAGGGTTATGGTAAGGGTAAGTGTTAGGTTTAGGGTTATGGTTAGGGTTAGGGATTGGGTTAAGGTTAGGGTTTGGGTTAGGGTAAGGGTTAGTGTTACTGTTAGGTTTAGGGTTAGGGTTAAGTTTAGTGTTAGGGTGAGGGTAAGTGTAAGGTTTAGGTTTAGGTTTAGGGTAGGGTTAGGGTAAGGGTTAGGGTTAGGTTTAGGGTTAGGGTTAGGGTTAAGGTTAGCGTTAGGGTTAAGGTTAGGATTAGGGTAAGGTTTAGGGTTAGGTTTAGGGTTAGGGTTAGGATAAGGGTAAGGGTCAGGGTTAGGGTTAGGGTTGGGGTTAGGGTTAGGTTTAGGGTTAGGGTTAGGGTAAGGGCAAGGGTTAGTCTTAGGGTTAAGATTAGGTTTAGGGTTAGGGTTAGGGTTAGGGTTAGGTTTAGGGTTAGGGTTAGGGTTAGGGTTAGGGTTAAGTTTAGGGTTAGGGTTAGGGTTAGGGTAGGGTTTAGGGTAAGGGTAAGTGTTAGTGTTAGGGTTAGGGTTAGGGTTAGGGTAAGGGCAAGGGTTAGGATTAGGGTTTAGTTTAGGTTTAGGGTTAGGGTTAGCGTTAGGGTAGGCCTAAGGGTTAGGTTTAGGGTTAGGGTTAGTGTTAGAGTATGGGTAAGGGCTAGGGTTAGGTTTAGGGTTAGGTTTAGGGTAAGGGTAAGTGTTGGGTTAGGGTTAGGGTTAGGGTTAGGGTTAGGGTTAGGGTTACTGTTAGTTTTAGGGTGAGAGTAAGGGTAATGTTTAGGGTTAGGTTTAGGATTAGGGTTAGCGTAAGGGTTAGGGTTAGGGTTAGGGTTAAGGTTAGGGTTAGGGTTAAGGTTAGGGTTAGGGTTAGGGTTAGGGTTAGGGTTAAGTTTAGGGTTAGGGTTAAGGTTAGGGTTAGGGTTAGGGTTAGGTTTAGGGTTAG
>JANJXV010001723.1:75000-83357 GCA_024803745.1 Megascapheus bottae | reverse complement strand
GGTTAGGGTAAGGGTTAGGGTTAGGGTTAGGGTTAGGTTTAAGGTTGGTGTTAAGGTTCGGGTTAGAGTTAGGGTAAGGGTAAGGGTTATGTTAGGGTTAGGGTTAGGGTTAAGGTTAGGGTGAGGGTAAGGGTAAGGGTTAGAGTTAGGGTTAGGGTTAGGGTTAGGGGAAGGGTTAGGGTTAGGGTAAAGTTAGGGTTAGGTTTAGGTTTGGGGTTAAGGTTAGGGTTAGGGTTAGGGTTAGGGTAAGGTAAGGGTTAGGTTAGGGTTAGGCTTAGGGTTAAGGTCAGGGTTACGGTTAGGTTTAAGGTTAGGATTAGGGTTAGGGTTAGGATAAGGGTTAGGGTTAGGGTTAGGGTTAGGGTTAGGTTTAGGGTTAGGGTAAGGGTAAGGTTAAGGGTAATTGTAAGGGTTAGAGTTAGGGTTAGGGGTAGGGTAAGGGTTAGTTTTAGGGTTAGGGTAAGGGTAAGGTTTAGGGTTAGGGGTAGGGTTAAGGTTAGGGTAAGGGTAAGGGTAAGTGTTAGGGTTAAGGTTAGGTTTAGGGTAAGGGTAAGGGTTAGGGTTAAGGTTAGGGTTAGGGTTAGGTTTAGGGTTAGAGTTAGGGTTAATGTTAGGTTTAGCGTTAGGGTAAGCGTAAGGGTTAGGTTAGGGTTAGGGTTAGGTTTAGGGTTAGAGTTAGCGTTAGGGTTAGGATAAGGATAAGGGTAGGGTTAGGGTTAGGGGTAGGTTTAAGGTTAAGGTTAGGGTTAGGGTAGGGTTTAAGGTAAGGGTAAGTGTTAGTGTTAGGGTTTGGTTTAGTATAAGGGTAAGGATTACTGTTAGGTTTAGGGTTAGGGTTAGAGGTTAGGGGTAGGTTTAAGGTTACGGTGAGGGTTAGGTTTTTGGTTAGGGTTAGGATAAGGGTAAGGGTTAGGGTTAGGGTTAGGGTTAGGTTTAGTGTTAGGTTTAGGGTTAGGGTTAGGGTAAGGGCAAGGGTTAGGATTAGGGTTAGGGTTAAGGTTAGGGTTAGGATTAGGGTTAGGGTTAGGGTTAAGGTTATGGTTAGGGTTAGGGTTAAGTTTAGGGTAAGGGTTAGGGTTAGAGTTAGGGTAAGGTTTAGGGTTAGGGTTAGGGTTAGGGTTAGGTTTAAAGTTATGTATAGGTTTAGGGTTAGGGTTAGGGTTAGGGTTAGGATGGGGGTTAGGTTTAGGGTTAGAGTTAGGGTAAGGGTAAGGGTTAGGGTTAGCGTTAGGTTCAGGTTTAGTGTTAGCTTTAGGGTTAGGGTTAGGGTAAGTGCAAGGATTAGGGTTAGGGTTAGGGTTAAGGTTTTTGTTAGGGTTAGGGTTAGGGTTAAGTTTAGGGTTAGGTTAGGGTTAGGTTTAGGTTAAGGGTGAGGGTTAGGGTTAGGGTTAGGGTTAGTTTAAGGGTTAGTGTTAGGTTTAGGGAAAAGGTAAGGTTTAGGGTTCAGGTAAGGGTTAGGGTTAGGTTTAGGGTTAGTGTTACGGTTAGGGTTAGGTTTAGGGTAAGGGTAAGGGATAGGGTAAGGTTAGGGTTAGGTTAGGGTAAGGTTTAGGGTTAGGGTTAGGGTTAGGGTTAGATTTAAGGTTAGGGTTAGGGTTAGGGTTAGGGTAAAGGTAAGGGTTAGGGTTAGGGTTAGGGTTAGTTTTAGGGTTAGGGTATGTGTAAGGGTTAGGGTTAGGGTTAGCGTTAGGGTAAGGGTTAGGGTTAGGATTAGGGTTAGGGTAGGGTTTAGGGTAAGGGTAATGTTAGTGTTAAGGTTTGGTTTAGTATAAGGGTAAGGATTAGGGTTAAGTTTTGGTTTAGGGTTAGGGCTTATGCTTAGGGTTAGGGTTAGGGTTAGGGTTAGGGTTAGGCTAGGGTTAGTTTAAGGGTTAGGGTTAGGGTTAGGTTTAGGTTTAGGATTAGGTTTAGGGTAAGGGTTAGGGTTAGGATTAGGGTTAGGGTTAGGGTTAGGGTAATGGTTAGGGTTAGGGTTAGGGTTAGGTTTAGGGTTAGGGATAGGGTAAGGGTAAGGGTAAGGGTTACAGTTAGGTTTAGGGTTAGGGTTAAAGTTAGGTTTAGGGTTAGGGTACATTTAAGGATTAGGGTTAGGGTTAGGGTTAGGTTTATGCTTAGGGTTAAGGTTAGGGTTAGGGTTAGGGTTAGGGTTAGGGTAAGGGTAAGGGTAAGGGTTAGGGTTAAAGTTATGGTCAGGGTTATGGTTAGGGTTAGGGTGAGGGTAAGGGTAAGGGTTAGGGTTAGTTTTAGGGTTATTGTAAGGGTAAGGTTTAGGTTTAGGGTTAGGATTAGGTTTAGGGTTAGGGTTAGCATAAGGATAAATATTAGAGTTAAGGTTAGGGTGAGGGTAAGGGTAAGGGTTAGGGTTAAGATTAGGGTTAGGGTTAGGGTAAGGGTTAGGGTTAGGGTTAGGGTAAGGGTTAGGGTTAGGGTTAGGGTTAGGGTTAGGTTTAAGTTTGGCGTTAAGGTTCAGGTTAGGGTTAGGGTAAGGGTAAGGGTTATGTTAGGGTTAGGGTTAGGGTTAGGGTTAAGGTTAGGGTTAGGTTTAGGTTTAGGGTTAGGATTAGGGTTATGGTTATGGTTAGGGTTAGGGTTAGGGTTAGGGTAAGTGTAAGGGTTAGGATTAGAGTTAGGGTTAGGGTTAGGAGTTACGGTTAGGGTTAGGTTTAGGGTTACGGAAAGAGTTAGGATTAGGGTTAGGGTTAGGTAAGGGTAAGTGTTAGTGATAGTGTTAGGGTTAGGGTAAGGGTAAGGGTTAGGTTTAGGTTTAGAGTTAGGGTAAGGGTAAGGGTTAGGTTTAGGTTTAGGGTTAGGTTTAGGGTTAGGGTTAGGGTAAAGAAAAATGTTACAATTAAGGTTAGGGTTAGGGTTAGGGTTAGGGTTAAGGTTAGGGTGAGGGTAAGGGTAAGGGTTAGGGTTAGGGCTAGGGTTAGGGTTAGTTTTAGGGTTAGGGTAAGTGTAAGGGTTATGGTTAGGGTTAGCGTTAGGGTAAGGATAAGGTTTAGGATTAGGTTTAGGGTAGGGTTTAGGGTAAGGGTAATGTTAGTGTTAGGGTTTGGTTTAGGATAAGGGTAAGGATTAGGGTTAAGTTTTGGTTTAGGGTTAGGGGTTATGCTTAGGGTTAGGGTTAGGGTTAGGGTCAGGCTAGGGTTAGTTTAAGGGTTAGGGTTAGGGTTAGGTTTAGGGTTAGTGTTAGGGTTAGGGTAAGGGTAAGTTTTAGGGTTAGGATTAGGGTTAGGGTTAGAGTTAGGGTAATGGTTAGGGTTAGGGTTAGGTTTAGGGTTTGAGATAGGGTAAGGGTAAGGGTTAGGGTTACAGTTAGGTTTAGGGTTGGGGTTAAAGTTAGGTTTAGGGTTAGGGTACATTTAAGGATTAGGGTTAGGGTTAGGGTTATGCTTAGGGTTAAGGTTAGGGTTAGGATTAGGGTTAGGTTAAGGGTTAGAGTTAAGGTTCGGGTTAGGGTAAGGTTATGTGTTAGGGTTAGGGTTAGGGTAAGTGTTAGGGTTAGGGTTAGTGTTATGGTTAGGGTTAAGGTAAGGATAAGGATTAGGGTTAAAGTTATAGTCAGGGTTAGGGTTAGGGTGAGGGTAAGGGTAATGGTTAGGGTTAGGTTTAGGGTTGTGGTAAGGGTAAGGTTTAGGTTTTGGGTTAGGATTAGGTTTAGGGTTAGGGTTAGCATAAGGATAAATATTAGAGTTAAGGTTAGGGTGAGGGTAAGGTTAAGGGTTAGGGTTAAGATTAGGGTTAGGGTTAGGGTAAGGGTTAGGGTTAGGGTTAGGGTAAGGGTTAGGGTTAGGGTTAGGGTTAGGTTTAAGGTTGGGGTTAAGGTTCGGGTTAGGGTTAGGGTAAGGGTAAGGGTTATGTTAGGGTTAGGGTTAGGGTTAGGGTTAGGTTTAGGGTTAGGATTAGGGTTATGGTTAGGGTTAGGGTTAGGGTAAGGGTAAGGGTTAGGATTAGAGTTAGGGTTAGGTTTAGGAGTTACGGTTAGGGTTAGGTTTAGGGTTACGGAAAGAGTTAGGATTAGGGTTAGGGTTAGGTAAGGGTAAGTGTTAGTGATAGGGTTAGGGTTAGGGTAAGGGTAAGGGTTAGGTTTAGGTTTAGGGTTAGGGTAAGGGTAAGGGTTAGGTTTAGGTTTAGGGTTAGGGTGAGGGTAAGGGTAAGGGTTAGGGTTAGGGCTAGGGTTAGGGTTAGTTTAAGGGTTAGTGTTAGGTTTAGGGAAAAGGTAAGTTTTAGGGTTAGGGTAAGGGTTAGGGTTAGGTTTAGGGTTAGTGTTAGGGTTAGGGCTAGGTTTAGGGTAAGGGTAAGGGTTAGGGAAAGGGTTAGGTTTAGATTAGGGTAAGGGTTAGGGTTAGGGTTAGGTTTAGGGTTAGGGTTAGTGTTAGGGTTAGGGTAAAGGTAAGGGTTAGGGTTAGGGTTAGGGTTAGTTTTAGGGTTAGGGTAAGTGTAAGGGTTAGGGTTAGGGTTAGCGTTACGGTAAGGGTTAGGGTTAGGATTAGGGTTAGGGTAGGGTTTAGGGTAAGGGTAATGTTAGTGTTAGGGTTTGGTTTAGTATAAGGGTAAGGATTAGGGTTAAGTTTTTGTTTCGGGTTTGGGGTTATGCTTAGGGTTAGGGCTAGGGTTAGGGTTAGGCTAGGGTTAGTTTAAGGGTTAGGGTCAGGGTTAGGTTTAGGGTTAGGGTTAGGGTTAGGGTAAGGGTAAGGGTTATGGTTAGGATTAGAGTTAGGGTTAGGGTTAGGGTAATGGTTAGGGTTAGGGTCAGGGTTTGGTTTATGGTTAGGGATAGGGTAAGGGTAAGGGTAAGGGTTACAGTTAGGTTTAGGGTTGGGGTTAAAGTTAGGTTTAGGGTTAGGGTACATTTAACGATTAGGGTTAGGGTTAGGGTTAGGTTTATGCTTAGGGTTAAGGTTAGGGATAGGATTAGGGTTAGGTTTAAGGTTAGGGTTAGAGTTAGGGTTAGGGTAAGGTTATGTGTTAGGGTTAGGGTTAGGGTTAGGGTTAGGTTAAGTGTTAGGGTTAGGGTTAGTGTTACGGTTAGGGTTAGGGTAAGGGTAAGGTTTAGGGTTAAAGTTATGGTCAGGGTTAGGGTTAGGGTTAGGGTGAGGGTAAGGGTAAGGTTTAGGGTTAGGTTTAGGGTTATGGTAAGGGTAAGGTTTAGGTTTAGGGTTAGGATTAGGTTTAGGGTTAAGGATAGCATAAGGATAAATATTAGAGTTAAGGTTAGGGTGAGGGTAAGGGTAAGGGTTAGGGTTAAGATTAGGGTTAGTGTTAGGGTAAGTGTTAGGGTTAGTGTAAGGGTTAGGGTTAGGGTTAGGGTTAGGTTTAAGGTTGGGGTTAAGGTTCGGGTTAGGGTTAGGGTAAGGGTAAGGGTTATGTTAGGATTAGGGTTAGGGTTAGGGTTAAGGTTAGGTTTAGGGTTAGGTTTAGGGTTAGGATTAGGGATATGGTTAGGGTTAGGGTTAGGGTTAGGGTTACGGTAAGGGTAAGGGTTAGGATTAGAGTTAGGGTTAGGGTTAGGAGTTACGGTTAGGGTTAGGTTTAGGGTTACGGAAAGAGTTAGGATTAGGGTTAGGTTTAGGTAAGGGTAAGTGTTAGTGATAGGGTTAGGGTTAGGGTAAGGGTAAGGGTTAGGTTTAGGTTTAGGGTTAGGGTAAGGGTAAGGGTTAGGTTTAGGTTTAGGGTTAGGTTTAGGGTTAGGGTTAGGGTAAGGAAAAATGTTACAATTAAGGTTAGGGTTAGGGTTAGGGTTAGGGTTAAGGTTAGGGTGAGGGTAAGGGTAAGGGTTAGGGTTAGGGCTAGGGTTAGGGTTAGTTTTAGGGTTAGGGTAAGTGTAAGGGTTAGGGTTAGGGTTAGCGTTAGGGTAAGGGTTAGGGTTAGGATTAGGGTTAGGGTATGGTTTAGGGTAAGGGTAATGTTAGTGTTAGTGTTTGGTTTAGGGTAAGGGTAAGGATTAGGGTTAAGTTTTGTTTTAGGGTTAGGGGTTATGCTTAGGGTTAGGGTTAGGGTTAGGCTAGGGTTAGTTTAAGGGTTAGGGTTAGGGTTAGGTTTAGGGTTTTGGTTAGGGTTAGGGTAAGGGTAAGGGTTAGGGTTAGGATTAGGGTTAGGGTTAGAGTTAGGGTAATGGTTAGGGTTAGGGATAGGTTTAGGGTTAGGGATAGGGTAAGGGTAAGGGTTAGGGTTACAGTTAGGTTTAGGGTTGGGGTTAACGTTAGGTTTAGGGTTAGGGTACATTTAAGGATTAGGGTTAGGGTTAGGGTTAGGGTTAGTGTTAGGGTTAGATTAGGGTTAGGGCTAGGGTTAGGTTAAGGTTATGTGTTAGGGTTAGGTTTAGGGTTAGGGTTAAGGTTAGGGTTAGGATTAGGGTAAGGGTTAGGGTTAAGGTTAGGGTTAGGGTTAGGGTTAGGGTAAGGGTAAGAGTAAGGGTAATTGTAAGGTTTAGAGTTAGGGTTAGGGGTAGGGTAAGGGTTAGTTTTAGGGTTAGGGTAAGGGTACGGTTTAGGGTTAGGGTTAGGGTTAAGTTTAGGGTAAGGGTAAGGGTAAGTGTTAGGGTTAAGGTTAAGTTTAGGGTAAGGGTAAGGGTTATGGTTGAGGTTAGGGTTAGGGTTAGGTTTAGGATTAGGGTTAGGGTTAATGTTAGGTTTAGCGTTAGGGTAAGCATAAGGGTTAGGTTAGGGTTAGGGTTAGGTTTAGGGTTAGAGTTAGCGTTACGGTTATGGTAAGGATAAGGGTTAGGGTTAGGGTTAGGTTTAAGGTTAAGTTTAGGGTTAGGGTTAGGGTTAGGTTTGGGTAAGGGTAATGTTTAGGGTTAGGTTTAGGTTTAGGGTTAGGGTAAGGGTTAGGGTTAGGGTTACGGTTTGGGTAAGGATAAGTGTTAGAGTTAGGGTTAGGGTTAGGGTTAGGTTAAGGGTTAGGGTTAGGGTTAGAGTTAGGGTTAGGGTTAGGGTAAGGGTAAGTGTTAGGGTTAGGATTAGGTTTAGGGTTGGGGTTAAGGTTAGGGTTAGGGTTAGGGTTACGGTTAGGGTTAGAGTTAGGGTAACGGTATGTGTTCGGGTTAGGGTTAGGGTTAGGGTTAGGGTTAGCCTTAGGGTAAGTGTAAGGGTTATTGTTATTGTTAGGGTTAAGGTAAAGGTAAGGTTTAGGGTTAGGGTTAGGCTTAGGTTTAGTGTTAGGGTTAGGGTAAAGGTAAGGGTTATGGAAAGGGTTAGGTTTAGGGTTAGGGTAAGGGTAAGGGTTAGGGTTAGGGTAAGTGTAAGAATTAGGGTTAGGTTTAGGATTAGGGTAGGGTTTAGGGCAAGGGTAAGTGTTAGTGTTAGGGTTACGTTTAGGATAAGGGTAAGGATTAGGGTTAGGTTTAGGGTTAGGGTTAGGGTAATGGTTAGGTTTAGGTTTAGGGTTAGGTTTAGGGTTAGGGTACGTTTAAGGATTAGGATTAGGGTTAGGGTTAGGGTTAGGATTAGGGTTAGGTTTAGGGTTAGGTTTAGGATTAGGGTACAGTTAGGGTAAGGTTATATGTTAGGGTTAGGGATAGGGTTAGGGTTAAGGTGAGGGTTAGGTTTTGGGTTAGGGTTAGGATAAGGGTAAGGTTTAGGGTTAGGGTTAGGGTTAGTGTTAGGTTTATGGTTAGGGTTAGGGTAAGGTCAAGGGTTAGGATTAGGGTTAGGGTTAAGTTTAGGGCTAGGATTAGTGTTAGTGTTAGGGTTAATGTTAGGGTTAGGTCTAGGGTTAAGGTTAGGGTAAGGGTTAGGGTTAGAGTAAGGGTAAGTGTTAGGGTTAGGGTTAGGGTTAGGGTTAGGTTTAGAGTAAGGTATAGGTTTAGGGTTAGGGGTTAGGCCTAGGGTTAGGGTTAGGGTAAGGATTAGGGTAAGGGTTAGGGTTAATGTTAGGTTTAGGTTTAGTGTTAGCTTTAGGGTTAGGGTTAGGGTAAGGGCAAGGATTAGGGTTAGGGTTAGGGTTAAGGTTAGTGTTAGGGTTAGGTTTAGGGTTAAGGTTAGGCTTAGGGTTAGGGTTAGGTTTAGGTTAAGTGTGAGGGTTAGGGTTAGTGTTAAGGTTAGGGTTAGGATTAGGGTTAGAGTTAGTTTAAGGGTTAAGTTAGGTTTAGGGTAAGTGTAAGGGTTATGGTAATGGTTAGGGTTCGGGTTAGGGTTAGGCTTAGTGTTAGGGTAAGGGTAAGGTTTAGGGTTAGTGTTATGCATAGGGTTAAGTTTGAGGTTAGGGTTAGCGTTAGTGTTAGATTTAGGGTTAGGATTAGGGTTAGGGTTAGTGTAAGGGTTAGGGTTAGGGTTAAGGTTAGGGTTAGGCTTAGTGTTAGAGTAAGGGTAAGGGTTAGGGTTAGGGTTAGGTTTAGGGTTAAGTTTGAGGTTATG